>JASANE010028306.1:0-145807 GCA_030248225.1 Trileptium ribeirensis
GTATTTCTTCGTTCAGTTACGTATTGCTCAAAACGGGTCGATAGTTTGATACAAAAATGCAATAGTAACAGTAAGTGATCGAAGTCCAGAAGAATGCCTCAGTGTGAGCGGCAACACTTCGCGGAAGATTTCCACCTATGATCAATGACCATGTGGTTTAGTTGCAGTCATCTACATTTGGGGCTCCTCCACGTTGTAATGTGTCTCTGCCTACAATGTTTAAAATTAGATCTTGCTAAGAATACCGAGGCGTACTCAGCAGTTGAGAGCAGTCGACAACCATTATTGGCTCTGTGAGCACAAGTATACCGACATAAGCCCTTTCATCGACATCTAGCCTGGAACCGAATTGAGCATTGAAATCGCTAGCTAAGATCAGTAAATCCGACTTTACAGCGCTCAGATAAATAGCATAAAACATTTTCATAGAAATAATATTTGTCCTAAGCAGCCCCGTTATCCATCGAGGTATAGGCGCTCACTACAAACCTACATACAATGTTACCAGTTTCAAGACTATATAGGGTGTTCCAGAAGAAAGGTAAGATGTTGGTATTTGCTGTAATAATTTTCTTACAGAGTGGTTTTCTTTTCAGATAGTGTAAAGCGTGTTTTCCTTATTTCGAGACACCCTATATAATTATATATATATTTATAATAAACTTTGTAACGAACAATTCTTGGCTTGCAATTATTGAACAATTACAAAATTCATTCTCGATATAATATTACTTGCTGTTATTTTCACTATGTATCAATTTTTACCAATTAATATGTAGTAAGTTCTGCTTCACGCAGCTGCATGGGTGCACAACAGTCATCTGCAGGTGCTCAAGGGAGTGACGGTGAACATGGCGATAGCGGTGGTGGTGAAATTTCGTTAGATCACTTCAAGATCAGACAAACTATTGGAGCAGGAACATTTGGAAAAGTGAGTGAAAATTTTCGATATATCAATTTTTACCAATTAGTATGTATATAGTAAAGTTCTACTTCACGCAGCTGCATGCGTGCACAACAGTTATCAGCAAGAGCTCAAGAAAGTGACGGTGAACATAGCGAGAGCGGTGGTGGTGAAATTTCGTTAGATCACTTCAAGATCAGACAAACTATTGGAGCAGGAACATTTGGAAAAGTGAATGAAAATTTTCGATATATCAATTTTTACCAATTAATATGTATATAGTAAAGTTCTACTTCACGCAGCTGCATGGCTGCACAACAATCATCAGCAGGAGCTCAAGAAAGTGATGGTGAACATAGCGATAGTGGTGGTGGTGAAGTACCCTTAAAAACTTATGCTCTAAATTGGTGAAACACATAATAAAAAATGTCTTTTTATGCATATATATACATAAACAATATATCTATGTTTTGCTTATATATACGTTTGATAGGTACTTATCTTGCATTGAATTCAAAAAGTAAAAAAGTGCGACAGAACCCACGAAATCGCCTACTGAAAAGTTTATAGGATCTTTTGCTATTTCAACCTATGTACAATGTTAACAGTTTCACGACTATATAGGGTATCCCAGAAGGAAGGGACAATGTTTGCATTATATGCTATAATTTGCTTCCTGAATCGTTTACAGTTCAGATGCCGACAAAACGGGTTTTCCTTATTTCGAGGCACCCTAAACGGTTTGTTTGTATTTACGTTTCAGGTTTGCATTGTCCAAAAACTTAATACCAAACGCTTTTTTGCTTTGAAATACATAAGCAAGGCGGAGTCGCTGGAATCGAATTGTTACGAAAACGTCTCTCGCGAAGTTGACATACTGTCGAGCTTAAATCATCCGTTCATAGTCAACTTATGGTTTTCGTTTCAAGATGACGAATATTTGTTCCTCGTTTTCGATTTGCTACTCGGCGGCGACCTGCGCTATCATTTGAAAGAATTAGGACGCTTTAGTCTCGATCAAACCAAGGACTATTTCTATGAGATGGCCCTTGTGTTGGATTACCTTCAAAAGCGACATGTAATACATCGTGATATTAAACCTGAAAATATGCTGCTCGACGACTCAGGTAAAATCTAAATCCACATCAACATGAGTAATAATAATAGCTTTTTAATAATAATAGCTAAAAATAGTTTAATAGCTAGTAATAGTTTAATAATAATAATAGCTTCTTAATAATTATAGCTTAAGTCGATATCAGGAAAACAAACCAGTGACGAGAGCATAAACATTGTGCACGTAGAGACTTGCAATTGGCAGCGCTCTATATATTCCCAACTACCATTGGGTCTTTAGTGAACGCATTCCGGCTAATACACAATTTTTGTATCTTATCCATGACAGCTTTATTGCAAGGAAGGATAACTAATTATACTGTTTCGTCGCAAGGATATTGTGCTATATATAGTTCTGCCAATTGCTAAATTTGGGTGTATCCAAGCAGAACCGACTGTGCAAACGAATTTGTATTCGTTCCTGAATTATATATCTTGTGCCGCTCAATATATTGCCATTTTTATTGCATAACTAGAATTATTAAGACCTCGGGTTCTGGTTTTGTTTTGTGATCTTTTGCTTCTGATTTTCAAGTTCCTTTAAAGTCCAATGTCATGGTAGTTGGAAATTCGCTGACCGCGGCGCTTTAGTATTTAGTAATATACATTAAAATACTAGGACTAAAATTGTGTACCAAAACAATAAAGCTAATTCTATATTCCTAAACACGTTTGCCGCACTTGGTACGCTAAATTCGAAAAAAAATATGCAATTTATGTATCAAATTCACAGCTTTACAGAAAAAGTATAACCCATTATGTTATTTAGCCGTAAAGATAAAGCCACCAGATATGAGTTTTACAACTTCTCACTATGTCAAAGCTGAAGGTTGCGACGTTGATGGTCCAAACGAATCTCTATTCATTTCTAAATTATGGTGATTAATATATCAGCAATTTTATTACATAGCTAGGCATTGAGTTCTCTGATTCGGGTTTTTATTTTTTTAAGCATCATTAACGTTAAATTTTTACGGTAGTTGAGAATTCGCGAACCGACGCGCTTACTAAAATGCTTTATATTGGTACAGCTTCACCGATATCAATGCTAAATTTAACAGCAAAAGCAGTACTTCGTGATTACATTAGGATTGGCTTGGAATTATCAACATTTTTTTATGAAAATGGTAATTTACAAAAAAATTCTTTTTGCGTAAAAAATCTTTTTCCATGTATGCTTTATAGTTGTTATTTACCTGCAGTATTTCATATATCCGTTATTATTACGCAAGTGCTGGATTCCGAATATAATTCTGAAAGCGAACAAAATACTATGTCGCTGTGTAGCATCTCACTACGCTAGCAAGGTCTTTTCTTTTAAACCCCCAGTCCGAATTTGGTCAATTTTGAAGATACAGAGGTGATTTTGGGATCAATAGATTCAGCTGGATAAGGCGGTTCAGAAAATACCCATTTTACCAACATCCCTAAAAAAATTTTTTTTCGATTTTTTGAGGTCCCAATGGCCCCCTCGGGAACCCAAAAATATGTTTCTTTGGAATATGGTCATGTCGGGTACCATTCGAATCGGTTTGATGAGAGAAATCTACTGGTGTGTATTTTATTAAAATCCACGCCACCGTTAGAAAGTTATGAGGGCTCAAGTAACCCTGAAGGGCGGAAATAAAATGCAGGCCATGCCTTTCTCGATATACTAAGACTAAGCCTTAGTCTTAGCCTAAGCTAAGGTCCCTATATGAGCCATGTACTAAGCCTAAGCCTAAGTCGGGGGGCTGCCGCCCCCCGAAACCCCCGCTCTAAGCTGTTCTTTTTTCTAACGTTATAACGTAGCCCCTCAGGGTTACTTGGGTCCCTCATAACTTTCTAACGGCGGCGTAGATTTCTCTCATCAAACCGATTGGAATGGTACACAACATGACCATATTCCAAAGAAAAAAATTTTTGGGTTCCCAAGGGGGACCATCGGGACCTCAAAAAACCGAAAAAAATTAGGGATGTTGGTAAAATGGGTATTTTCTGAACCGCCTTACCGAGCTAAACCTATTGATGCCAAAATCAGCTCTGTATCTTCAAAATTGACGAAATTCGGGCTGGGGGCTAAAATAAAAGACCCCGCTAGCATATATAGCGTAGCTGAACACGCTGTGATCGGGACCTGTGGTGTAATGGTAGCGCGCTAGTCTTGCAAGCTAGAGATCTAGGATCGAATCCCGGCTGGTCCAATGTATGATCACTCGTGGATCTTTTCAATTGGTGAACCCGACGTGATGCCCTGCACGGGGTTTCTCAACACAGCTAGAGCTCAACCCACGCTCGCTCCGCGACTCCGCAGGGGAGTTATGTAGCATCTCACTACGCTAGCATATATAGCGTAGCTGAACACGCTGTTATCGGGACCTGTGGTGTAATGGTAGCGCGCTAGTCTTGCAAGCTAGACATCCGGGTTCCAATCCCGGCTGGTCCAATGTATGATCACTCGTGGATCTTTTCAGTTGCATATAAGAAGCTAAATTATCCAGTTGAAATAAAAGAAAATGGTTTGTAGGTCAAATGAGTACTGGTTTTACTTTTGCTTCATCTATTGCATTTTCGTGAAGAAGAAGATTTTATTGTCGGAAAGTATATATTATAATTCCAGATACTACGCTAAAAATGATGGGTTTTATAACTTTACCGCCAACGTCAGAATTTTGCGCTGCCAGGCAGTAAGAAATGTATGCAAAACTATATAAACCCTAGTGTATATGCGTCCTGCAAACAGTTTTTATAAACCAATTTAAAAGACAAATTTTTATTACCGCTTTTACTTTATAAACATTCGCCACAGCGTGGATGCCACATGTACTGTTATAAATATATACACTCATGGCGTGCCTTTTAGCAGACAGATACAGTCACTTGCAACAATTAAAGTTGGGGTTAGACAGAAAAACGTATTAAAATTTAAATTTATTATCGAATTATTAATCAAATTAAAAGGCTGATTCCAAATGATTTTTATTGTAATTGCAAAGTTTTAGCAATTCGATTCATAACAAATCTTTGTTGATCTAGACCAGTTTTGAGAACTTTGACATACATACACCAGTTTTTAATAGTGATCGTGTTTCACATGTGATATTCATTGTACAACAATCACAGCGGCATTGAGTGTAGATGTATTTACATAAATGTACATTCATAAAAAGTTTGAACGCGATGCCCTTTAAGGCGTGTTCACACGCTCAAACTTTTTGTACCATATTTGATCAAAATTTGAGCTCAAATTCTGAAAGCATCTTTTTGCATTTTTAGTAAATTCGAACGTGTGAACATCGTTCAAACTTTTCGAAAATATTCCTTTAGCCAATCATCGACGAGAGATGTATTGCCTAAAAAATATTGAGATCAAATTTAGAACCCACATTTTTAAGCATCGAAATTTACTCTATTTTTCCGATACAGAGTAAAAAAATTTGATCAAAATTTGAGCTCAAAGTTTGAGTTCAAATTTTAAAGCAAAAACTTTGAGCGTGTGAGCACGCTTTTACTGACAGCTATGACAAAACGAAAAATTCTATAACCGCAGGTTAGGGATGATAAATTCAGATGGAGAAACTCGGTTGATGATATTTATATGGCCGATATCTCTTTTTGTCCGTGGCTTGGTTTTGTATTTTAGGTCATGTTCATCTAGCAGACTTTAATGCTGCAATTGCACTAAGTGAGAATGACGACGATGATAATAACCAAATCTGGGCTACTACAGCAATGGGTAGCAGATGCTATATGGCGCCCGAAGTATTCGGGTGTGCGCTAGGAATGGCACCGGGCTATAGTTATGCTGTCGATTGGTGGTCGCTCGGAATATGTTGCTATGAATTTCTTGCCGGTAAGAGCTCTAATATGTGTCGGTGAGACTTATATATTTCTTAATCGAATTTTCCTTATGAAGTGGTAGAAATTAACAAAATACTAATTATAAGTTCTAGAAATAAAACATACATCCACGAGATCTCAGGGCGGGAAGAAGATCCTCAGAAAGTGGGGTGGCGGTCGGGCACCTCGTCAGGGAGGAAAAGGATCAGCGGTTCGAACTGAAGAGAGTCCGACCGCTCAGGGGGATCCGGCGAATCGATATCGTCAACTTTTTAGCGCTCCCCCTGTAGAACCCCCAAGGGCCTCTACCCGCCCCTGAGATGACCTCCATCGACCCGACTATCCCCGCGGAGCTCAGAGCGTCAGCATGCATGACGTAATCAACATACATACAAATGCATACAAATGTCTGAATGCCCGGTTAGCTATGTATCAGAAGTCAGTCGTAGCAGTCAATCGTACGTTCAAAGGTTTGTAATCACGGTAACACGTTTAAGCTCGTGCTGTCGGAATTCGAACTCGGCACAATCGTGAGCAGAAATATTTGAACTCACGGTTGCCTATGCTACAACTATGACTTGAAGTAGTTCGTCATCCAAGTGTAACAACCTCGAGTAGTCCGCAACACTAACGTTGTGCATAACAAAATGCAAGATGGATTATCTAGACAGTGCAGGCATTGATTGGTTGTTAAGGATAGCGTAGTGCTGTCAGACAAAAAGGAGCAGTAACTTTAGCGAAATTTAGAAATCTATTTAGATAATCGTCTCAGGTTCATTGCATGAATCATGGAGTATATCATTACATATAATGATATATTACCGACCAGAACCTAACGCAAAAAAATAAAAGACGTCAGCATTGTAGTCTTAGTCTAAGGCTTAGATTAAGCCTACGTCATTGAATAGGACTGAGCCTAAGCCTTAGACTCGGACTAACCCATAGAACAACACTACGCTTTGCACTAACCGTAGATCTTGAACTAATCCAAAGGCATAGGCAATTTCTAAGTCTTACGTTAAGGATAGCCAATTAAACTAATCCTAAGCTCAGGTTTTAAACTATCCCAGTGCCTAAACTACGCATAAAACCTTTTAAAGTATTAATTGTAACATTGTCACGGGAATCTAAGAAATTGGATTTATCTATAGTCCCGTGACAATTTAGGGAATTGGAAAGTCTTAGATTATCGCAAAATTTGAAAAGCCAACTCTCCAGCGCGCACCGAGGACGCGCTCAACATTTTAGCAACAACGGTGAGAACTGGCAAGCATTGAGGTAAAATTGGCAAAAAAAAAGCGGAAACTAGGAAAAATTTATTGTAAATTGGCAAAAATTGGGGAACGTTTTGAGAAAGACTTTGAGCTCGTAAACAATTAAATATTTACTCCAACCCTGGTTTCCCCACCCCTCCGACAGAGGATCTCTTGCGTCAACCATTTATCCTCATAAAGCTGACGGAGCTTGCAAACCTATAATATAAACGTTTCAAAAATTAAAATCGGTTTAATATATATAATACATGCTCATAAGGGGGAGGGAGGATTATACGCATGAGATGTCGGACAGCCTTCCCTTTGGCGCGAAGCGCCTATCCATCCCTGGTAGGTCCATTGACGCGTCTGGAGGCGCTGAACACCCTAGCAGTACTGAAGGCGCTAAACACTGAGCAGTACTGAAGGCGCCAAACACGTTAGCAGTACTGAAGGCATCGCATCTTCCCCCCTCCCCCGCCGCTAGGCTCACCTTCCGGGAGGTGAAGGGCTGGCCCCACCCTACTCCTCCATCGAGACGCCAAAGGCCGACAACTTACCCCTCCCCACGAGAACCCGGCTGCGCCCACAGGTCGTTTACACTTCGTGCAACTATGATGATATGTACATGTTGCAGGAGGGCGGCCGTATGGAATACATCAAAACACGACAAACCAAGAAGCATTCGAAATCCTCACCAGTAGTATGATTCCAGTGCCGGCCACTGTCGACAACGAATTTATGGCTATCTTGGGTCAACTGCTGTCAATTCGGCCCGAAAAACGCCTACATGACATAAAAACGATACAAATATTTATCAGAGATGTCGATTTCAGTCAAGTAAGTTTGCCAGGACTGCCTAGGTAGTAGAAACTGCTAACCACCTCCACGCGTTCGCCATTACGACTAATCAAGAGCACGGTGTTGCTGCAGCAAGCCATAACATTCGTCTTGCTTGAGTTGACAAACAGACCAACGTTCGCAGCTGCTGTACTAAGCCGGACTAATATGAGATGAATGTTCTCCATGGTCTGAGTCAAAAGTGCTACGTCATCTGCGTAATTCAGATCCGTAATAATCATTTCACCGTACCGATGACGACTACTTCTATCTGGTCTAAGAGTGCGTGGGACATCACCCAGTCGACGGCGTAGTTGAACAAGACGGGTGACAAGATAGAACCTTGCCGAACTCCGGATTTTATCAGGAGGATGTCGCTATCCTAACTATAGCCACGGACCTTGGAAAATGTTGCAGCGTTCATCGATTTGCGAGTACGCCTTCTGTGATCATCATGTTGAATAGTGATGCTCCATCGACGGGGTAGAATGCCTCTTTGAAGTCAACTAAAGCGACAAACGTTGGTCTCCGATATTCAACGCGAGTTTCAAGAATCATTTTTTGAGTGGAAATATCTTCAAAGCAGCTCCAACTTGAGCGAAAACCGGCCCGATTCTCTCTGGCCGTCATTTCCCGTTGTGTCTTGATCCTGTGGAGAATAGTCGACTCCAGTACCTTTAAACAGGTTGGCACCAACGAAATTCCTCTGTAATTGCTGAAAACTGAGCGGTCGCCTTTCTTCGTAAATGACAGGAGAACACATGTCTGCCATTCTACAGGAATTATTTTCTGTTGCATATCTGCTTGAAGAGTTTCAACTAGCAATTGATCAGAACGAGACCGCCCGTATTGAAGACTTTTTCCGTGATCAGCTTAGCTCCTGGTTGTCTGTTGGCTTTAAGCCCTGGGTTTGCTCGGAACACCTCTTCAGCTGTTGGTGCCTGTTCAAGTTACCGTAGAAACCAGCGAATTCCAGATTGTCGAAAAAACACTTGATGTAGGCGGTGACCTGTTTAGTTGCTGCTCGACTTGTTCACGCCAACGTACTGTGCGTTGCCCCACATCGCTGATGATATTACCGCTTAAGTCGCGAATCGTGTCATTAGCGGCAGCAGCTCCTGTAAATCTGCACAGGATTTTGAACAGGGTCCTCCAATCACCTGCGCGGTTGGAACGATTTACATAAAACTTGACAATGTGCGCAAGAAATTATTTCAGGACAGTGGCATTTAAGGGGATATATAAATTATATGTGTCTGCAAAATAGGAACACATTCTTCTGCTTTTTCAAATTGGTTTCCCCAATTGCTCGTTTCCAAACTTGAGAAGCGGGCAGTTCGGAAATAGCAAACGTTGGGAAATGAAATATTTACCATTTTCCGAAATTTCCTAACGGAAAATCATACAACGTTCGCTTTTCCTAAAATTTCACAACAAATAATATCCCAAGATTATCGTTTTCGAAAAGCTTCACTGTTCCCCATTTCCTCAAGATTTCCCAGCGGGAAGTTTCCCAACTACTCCATTTCCCCAGTTTCCGGTTTCCAAAGATCTTCAACTTTCCTGTTTCCCAAAATTTCTCATTTTTGAACCTACCTGTTTTCCATAATTTCGTCACACAAAAACTCTAAACTTTCCAGTTTCCCAAAACTTCTTCACACCTGTCCTGCTTCTTAAAATATTCCAAGTTTTCCGTTGCCAAAATATTAATTTGTCATACTCTCAGCCATAATTTAAAGTTTCGCAAAAATTCTCAACATTCCAGTTCAACAACAAACTGAATTCATAAATTGTCAAATACTGATCTAAAACTTAAATTTGTATATGTCCCAAATTTCTATTAACGACTAGTAGCGTAATCACTAGCAAAATGCTGCAACCTTAGTTGCAATTTTATAGCTAACCAAAATTATCAGATGCTGCACACTGGTAATGGTGTACCAAATAAATCAACTAGCTGGACGTCGTAGAAGGTTAAAAATTATAAATTCTAGTGCTATCACCACAGACACGAGCTTTTCTATATAATTCCGCGTTGCTACCCTGATTTATAGATTTTGCCTACAACAGTACAAAACCACTGTAACGTTAGAATAAAAACAATCATGGCAGCGATGGCATATATCGTTCGATGTCAGTCATTTCAATTTTGTACACAATGGTTATACATAAATGTAATATAATGCAAGTTTTGCTGTTGAACAATTAGATTTACGTGTGGACTTTCACAACGCGCAAAGTTAATTATTTCTAAAGAGAAATATGACACAGTAGTTTGTACCATTCTCAGTTTAAAACCGTATCGAAATCAGTATATCCTAGGTTTACGTAGTCGCCCACTAAAAGCAAAGTTAGGATTGAGTGGCTTTTAACAGAAACACATCTTCTACGAGCCAACATATCAATGAAAATGTATTATTTACCTGCTAATGTTTCTTCTTCATGACTCTGCGTCCAGGATGTCAAGATAGTGTTGAAACTATCTTTCAGTTGATCCTGGTACGCGAGTGTAGGACTGAATTCCACTTCGCCATGTTCTGCATCTGAAGCTTTACTAAATAATATTGTTAGCTGTACGCAATTAGTAAATAAATTAATCTTTTATACATTGTCCACAAAAAGACATTGTGAAACAAGGTGTATAGTACAACCAGGGTTTGATTGAGTGTAGGCTTTCAAACAAATTGAGCTTGCAGACAGTGACGTTTCCCATGATTATAAAGACTGCTGCACAAAAAGAAACAAATAACACATATCCACAAGATAAAATCAACCGCATTACGTGAATTAGATACCTACCAGCACGAAAGCCGGTCTTTGGCCCGCTTCGCGCCGACGTCATGCTAGATTAGCCTGCAGCCCACGTTTTTCAGGAAAACATGCGGAGAACGCTCGGCCATGTCGTGCCCGAGCATGGAAAACCCGAATTGGAAACATGAAGACCACAAAAACCTTAAACATAAACAAGATATAACTGAAAACTTTGTTTTTTAACTTTTAAAGGGTCAATCTCTTTCTTATGGAAGGCTATTTTTTGCGAGGACGCCTGCGTAGTGGGGGCTGCACCCCACTAGAACATTTGTTCTTGTCAATATGTCCCACAAACTAAAACTAACAAAACAAAGGTATTTGGTCAAAGTCCATCAAATCGTCCTCGAAATATTGCAAATTTTACAGTTTTTCAGGTCTCATGAGTTAGGAGAATCTCTTCTTATCCGGGGTGTACCGCACCAAAATGTTATTTTTTGTGTCAACATTTTCCCAAGCTGATGGGTCAATATTCAATATTTCGTCTCCAAAACATGACCTTTTCCAAAACTCGGGACATTAAGATCCCCTTATGAGAGATTACATCCCGTTTGAAACAGTTCGTCGAGGCTTTCGGTACGTCCATTTGCTTTAAAGAAATGAAACAAAAAAGTTTGTCAAAATCCATGAAGCAGTTGAATAGTTACTGCATTAAAACCTATAAAATGACAGTATTTTTTAATTCAAAGGGGGTGGATTGTGAAAAAGCGTAGGGGGATGCCCAAAAATATTGTTCCCTTTGCTGTAAAAAATGAAACAAAAATGTTTGTCAAAATCTATGAAGCAGTTGAAAAGTTACAGCATTAAATCCTATAAAATGACAGTATTTTTAATTCAAAGGGAGTGTATCGTGAAAAAAGCGTAGGGGGATGCCCAAAAATATTGTCCCTGCATTCCCGTAAAGATTTCCTACCCAACAAAAACCGCATAAAAATCCATAAACGATTTCAAAAGTTATGGTCAAGCTGCCCACGGTTTTCCGGAAAACATGCAGATAACGCTCGGCCAAGTCGTGTCCGCACAGGAAAAACCCGAGTTAGAAACATGAAGACCACCACAACAAACCTAAATAAGATCTTACTGAAAACTTTGTTTTTTAACTTTTAAAGGGTCAACTTCTTTCTTATGGGAGGCTGATTAACTTTTAAAGGGTCAACCTCTTTCGTATGGAAGGCTATTTTTTGCGAGGGAGCCTGCGTAGTGGGAGGGTGCACCCCACTATAATATATTTTCTAGTCAATATGTCCCACAAACTAAAACAAACAAAACAAAACTATTTTGTCAGTCAATCAAATCGTCCTCGAAATATTGCAAATTTTACAATTATTTCTCCGTTTTCGTGAGGTAGGGAAATATCTTCTTAGCGGGGGTGTACCGTACTAAAATGATAATTTTTTGTGTCAACATTTTCCCGAGGCTGATGAAAACGAAAAAATTTGTTGAATAATCAATCTTACCTCAATCCGAAATATTACCTTATCCAAAACTTAGGACATTAAGATAGCTTAAGGGGGTCCCCTTATTAAGGGGTACATCCCCCTTGAAAAAGTTTGCCAATGCTTTCGGCACGTCCCTTTCCTTTAAAGGAATCAAACAAAAAAGTTTGTCAAAATCCATGAAGCAATTGAAAACTTACACCATTTAAACCTATAAAATGACACTATTTTTGAATTCAAATGGGGTGGGTTGTGAAAAAAGCGTAGGGAATGCCCAAAAATATTGTCCCTGCATTACCATATCGATTTCCTACCCAACAAAAAGGCATAAAAATATATAAAGAGTTTCAAATGTAATGGTCAAAAATATGTGACAAACCCAAAACATGGTACACACACAAACAGACAGACGGCAATTACATTATACGATATTTAACTAAACCACAGCATCATACCATTCCGCCATTGAGACAACTGTGTATCTATATCACAAACGCTATATAAAGCTGAATTGTGAAATCGTTAGTAGCGGGTCACTTGGGTCACAACTTTCGTTCGGATAACCGGTCACACGCCTTGACCCGGTGCCCCGATTTAATTTCAATCCCGAAATATAGCCAAAGCCCGTAACCCAACCCGGCGCATTATCCAACAAAACCTTGTAAATCCATATCTAACACAATCAGTCTTTCGACTGTTTCTAATTTCCTCGTAGCTTCAATGTCTGGGAAAGTGTCGATTGAACACATCCATCTCTAGTTTGTTATGTTTTTATTCTGGTCGAAATGACTCATTGATCAATTACTTTAAGTTTTATACGTAACCTTCCTTATATACCTGTAACGGCCGTACTAGCTACAGTGTCGACAATTACGGTTAGGCAACTACTTTTTGTATAGTACACCCATACAATGTAAGGTCTCTGGAAACCGCTAGAAATTTCCAAAACTCTCTACAATACTAAGATGTAAAAAGCATCACCAATCCCACTTCTGGTGTACCAACAGCTCTTTTTGAGTACTATTGGAGAACTGAGAGTTGGTGAGGCCAGTCAGCTTTACATTTTTTACTTTCATCTGCACTGTACTCAACATAACATATCACAGCCTTTTGCTTAGTTGTGTATCTGCTCAGCTCGTCCACCGAAACACATTGGCAACTCTAGTGCATGTTCATCAAGCTCTGCGACGACGAACGCTCTACCTTCGCAATAAGAAGTCAACCGGACTTATAGAAGGTTGGGTTGAAGTGTGTTAGTGCGCTTCGTTGGGCACGGTCATGCCGTGCATCACGAAAAGAAAATATAAAATCGCGGACACCCATTTTATATAAAATAAAAATTTTTGCCCTGAGCTTGGCTTGACTCTGAGACATAGCCGAGTCTATCATGTTTGAAGAATCAAGGATCAGTCGGAGCCTAGTGTGTTTGAAAAAGTTGGGGTCCCTTCTTAGAAGTTGTAATAGCAGCTAATCATATAGTTTGTTTGTTTTGTTGGTTTGTAAATTAAGTTTTTTAAATATAGTTCAATCGCAAACTTTTATTATTAGGAAAAACCCTAAGAGCCAAGTCCAGACTGACTTTCATTAGGAAGAACCGAGTCGAGTGGGACATGGTTTATGAAAAGCCGAGCTAAGGCAGAGCCTAATATCTGTCTGTGGGATCACAGCCGAACCGCACATAGTTCAAACAGAGCAGATCCAGAGGTTGAAAAATTTGACTCTTTCTCACTTCTACTTTTTTTACATCCGTTTCATATGATAATACTTCCAAATTGCTTGCAATTAGCGTAAAATCGACGTCAAAACACGAAGCAACGACTTTCAACACTCAGAAAATGGCAGCCATTTCACCTGAAAACCAACTTTTGTCCAGGACTGGCTAAAACCTAGAGCAAACGAAACTGTAATTAATCCGTCTGTAATTGCGGTGTGCCAAGCACATATATTCAACTGCTTCTATAGACCGTTCCTGCCACGAATTTATTGCAGATTATGCATCAGATAAAATAGCCTTGTCATTAGGTTACTACCGTAACCGGGTCACTACCATGTCCAGGTCAGTGGGTCACAAAATGATGACCCGGTTCCATCTCTACAGTGTATATCTTCACATGCTTTGTTGTGAAGCAAATTTCACAGCGATAAGTGGCGTAATAAAATATCCCATTAGTCTCGCATCGCAGGTCGATCGCCGCTTTTGCAGGACCATTCGACGACTAAACGTTAGACAATTTCCTTGTATGTATGGTAAAATTTACTTAGTTCTACTGTTGACAACCGCGCTACCTCGATGCAATAATATTTCACTTGGAGTTCTTATACACAGAACTAGTGTATCTGTTAAGATACACATAACATGCACAAGCAGACAAAATCAGAAAACTATGTCACGGCCTCACTGCTGTGACAATAAACACGATTAGCATAATACAACAGAATTTTGTTTTAGGAATGGTTTTGGAAAGGTATGCTTGAAATTTTGTGAGCACCTTTGTGAATACAGGTATAATATACACATAAAGATAATCGTCTTCTAATTTTTACGCTTCGATTATAAAATTAAAAATCGTGACTTCTGTCTGTCAAACTATGTAATATGCTTTATCTTTGTCATACAATTAATCTAGGTTTTGCGTCGAACCTGTGCGCCTGAATTTGTACCGCCTGCTGGCCAGCTTAACTGTGATCCAATGTTTGAGTTAGAAGAAACAATTATGGACTCGAATCCGCTAAGAAAGCGCAATCGCAAAAATCGGCGCTTCTCAAAGCGAAGCAGTGCTCCGGAACAAACGGCTGCTTCCTCTGACGGCGCATCCCAAAGAAGAGATACTGCACCATTAAACCAAGAAGCTGATAGACTATCACCGGTTGAAGTAAGTTATCAAGTGGACGATGTCATGGACTACACGAAAAAGGTTTAAAAGAAAACTTAGTTCTACGGAAGCCTCCAAGGCTAAATTTCCGTTATAATTATTTCCGACAAAGTCAATCTAATGCTAATCTTCGGTAACTGCTCATCCTTGAGCCTGTGTGGCCGCATTTTCGCATTGCCAGCTTACGATATTTGCAAATTGTCCTAACCTGTTCCTGTGGGCACCCTGTTGAAGAAAACACTTCATGATTTACTAACGAAATTGGAGCCAGTGCTGTAGGTTGCATGCAAGCTTTACCAATCTCAGACGTTGGCATGACAGAAGAGAAGTATGTACTTCAAACCAGAAGGAGCTAAGATTTTCTACAGCTAATTTTGCTATAAAATCAGTTGCTATTTATGCAAAATATGACCGTTCAACATTAATGAACAATAACTATAATGAGCCAAAATGAACAAGAACTAAGTTATTAAAAAATTAGTTTTGCGAAATTGTTTTCAAACAGCCACCTCGCTAGCCCTGTTTGGTAGAAAATGGTCACCCGGTAGTAATTTGTATGTATTTATGGTATTCACTAGTAACTTTATCGAGATTGCAGAGCGTAGTGAAGCATAGCTAAACCTACACCTTTTGCGTGCACAGCCAATCAGCTCTCGATAGCATACGTCGATATGCTACATGCGGGTATCACACAATACTGCACAATTTAGAACAAAACTAACACTGGCAATGAGTTTTCCATGCCTGAAAACTTCCAAGTGAGAGCTATCAGCCTCCTAGGATGTCACAATAAAATTAGGAATTTTCGGTTAAGGAACCATGGGCGCGCCATACAGCCGCAGCCATGGGTCGCAGAGCAAAACAAACACCGGGAATCAGTTTCCCATACCAGAAATCCCCCAAGTGAAACTTTTCAGCCGCCCAGGACAAATTAAGAATTTTGGGGTTGACGACCTATGGGGGCGCCATACAGCCACAGACATGGGTCGCAGAGCAAAACAAACCCCGGGAATGAGTTTCCCATACCAGAAATCCCCCAAGTGAAACTTTTCAGCCGCCCAGGACAACTTTTGGAATTTTGAGTCCAGGAGCCATGGGGTCGCCGCGCCATACCCCTGTATTTCAAACCCCATAACTCCAGAGCCGGAGCCTTAATCAAAAACAAAAGAAGTATCGATATTTATCATTTTGCTGTGAAATAAAACCAACCAGAGAAATAAATTCGAAAGTTAAGATAAAAATAACCTCGCTTCCCTGAAGGGTACTAAAATGGAGTAAAAAACCCTCATTTTGACGTCAAACCCTAGAACCAGAACTCAAATCAAAAATCGCTCAGGGATGTACAAGGTTAATTAACTATGCTGGTTCGAATGAGCCCAATATCATAAAAATCGGTTAAGTCTTTCCCGAGCTATGGCCGATGATACACGCACAGACGGAATTGAAAAAAATTTCATTCCTGCAACACACAATCGCCACTACATTACAATACGCTCTGATGACCTACTTTGATAGTAGCACCGTTTTGATAATTTATTCTTTTAAAATTTAACAAGTTTTTTAGTTACCAGTGAATAATTAACATATGCCGAAAATTGTCGAAAATTTTGGGACGATATATATATAAATTTATATTCTATACATTGGCCAACTGAGTCGAACGGTGATCAGTGGAGCTCGTTCTGTTCTGAGAATTCACTCCGAAAAATACCAAATAATATCCCATAGCTCATTTAACATAAACATTCATAATTCCTTAATGCAAGAATATGTTATCAGACTGGACTCAGCGTGAATGAGATACGGAATGGACTTATAGAAGAAATTTTTTAATTTTGTTCGAAAAGGGTCTGTACCAAGAGTAACAATTGGCAAACTTAGAAATCGAGAACAAAACTTTAGTTCCATAACAATGGTTTTCAATGAACCCTGAATAATTATATGAAATATATACATATATTTTAAAATATATATATGTGATAATAAATATATATACAAAATGTGAAGATCATGAATATTGTATATATAAAAGTTTCCTCTGTCGGTACATTTTTTCGGCAAATAACAAAAGAAAAATACTCAACTGCATTGTATTGCAGCTTACCGATGCATTTAGCTGGTGAAGCCAATGGCGCAATAACGAATAACATTTATGGTTTCCGATCGCTGTCTTAATATATACTTGTAATACCACCTAGTGAATAAGATTTTTTGGGGGGTTTAAGTTGAATAAAATTAAAGCTAATAGGTATAAAATATATACTCAGAAACGGAAACACTTTCTATTCGACTATTCAAGACCACCTGAAATTCAAAGCCAAATGGCTCGATTTGTGCATTGAAAAGTTGAATAAACAGTAACCACGAAAACCTGCGATGTACGAAAAACGCATTCACAGCAGAATTATAAACGAAATGTTTCTAAAATTTCCGTGTTCGCAACATTTAATTAAATTCTACAAAAAATGCACGGTAACACGTGCATGTCAAGGTCAATGAAAATGTAATCTTCCCTCGATGAATGTAGTCCAGGTTGAATTTGTGGCAAAACAAACCAACCACGATGTCGAATCCCAAAGAGTAAACATGTGGAATATATAGTTCCATGTTTATAGTTGGCGTCAAATCAGGAATATATATATAAAAGAAGTCCAAAATATGGGACTTTTCTATTAGTACCGTTTTATTCGAAGATACAGATTAGAACTTGGAATAGACAAAGCTCGGCAACGGCGTTCCAGAATACCTGTTTATATACTGCACTTTTTATACATTTTCTAGCCATGAATAATATCCTAATACCCGGATGCCCGAAAAAATTTCTCGAGATTTCATGGTTCCTCCGTATCCTTCGAACTGGTTAGAGTAGACAATGGAAAAATACCAAAGTTAGTTGGATACTACTAACAACATAATGCTGAATAATAAGCTAGCCACCCTCCAAAAGCTCTGTGCTTCAGCTGTTTGATTACAGTTATATGTATAGAAGCTCATAAGTGACGAATTGGTTTAAGTAAATGTTGTATATTACATATTTATGCAATTTGGCGGGCACCAACATACTCCAGGATCCTTAAGGATCTTGTCGTAACGCATTATCGTAAATGCGCAAAAATGAAAAAAAAATGAAATTGAGCGAACATTAATTTTCCTTACCTCTAACATAATTTGTTAGCGGGTTTTAAAATATCAAGCTAATTTATGAGTTCAGCCGGTTGTAATGGTAAATGGAATGCTGAAATTTTAAGAAAACATTTTCTGGATATATAACCAACAGAAGCGAAAATAAAACTGCCAGGACATAGATTAGTGTTGAAATAGGTAGCCTTGAGCTGAGTCGACTGTTACCAATACCTTCCATACATATATTGACAAAATTCGGAGTGGGAGATCCTGTTTGTTCAACTACTCAATTTGCAGTACTGCACATATATTACTGCATCAATTAGTACAAATAAATTCATGTGCTGTACGTATATATACAATTTGTTTTAGGCGACCGTTGAGAAACTAAGCTCACAATTTATGTTGTACAACCGTGAAAAATTACTAAAAGATGAAAAAGAGCGCGTGAAGCATCTCGAAGTAGAGCTGGGGCTTCGAACTAACGAAACCGATGCATTAACTAAACGACTTGGTAGACTTGACTCAGATGACGAACAAAATTAAGAAATATCATAACACAAATTTTTCATGCCTGAATTAATTTGTGTACCGTTCAATTTTTGACAAACTCAAGCCGGCACAAGGAATCGACCCCAGGTTGTCCGAATGAAATCGACATACACAAGCCACGGAGCTATGAAGGAGCTACCAATCGGCTCCATAAAGAACCTTGCAAAGCAAGCGGGATAGAGACGCACGCTTTACGTACATATACACCGCACCACACGCTAAACTCGGTTATACACCATAACTAAAAAGGAGCTGCGTCAATTTAACACAAATTAGTGCGAAACGGTTATATAAAACCTATCGTACAAACGAATGTTTTGCTGCAACAATAATTTACCACTGCATGTGCAGTTTAGTATCTACAATAAAATTTCAAATTTCTTGCGTTTTTATCCGCAATACGAATTCGCTGGCAATGACCAATCAAGCGACATTCGCTGTTAACAATACGTTTCATGAGCTGAAACTAGTTTGGATAACTATTCTTTCTTTCCTTGACAGCTGAAACTAAATTACGTATTAAATTTGCTTTTGTGTTCGACGATACCAACGCCTAAAAATTATTCAGTTTTTCATGTTTATTCAGAAAAACCATACAATGTAAGTAACCACACTGGAGACAACTAATGTCCGTCAGACCGCTTTCACATGAACCTTGTTACTACTCTAGTATACCATTTACAATTTCACTTTGGATTTTTCGTTTCTTCAACATTTCACATTATATAAATGTAAAAACAAGGGGAGGTTCTTAGACTCTCGCTTCACTTGGATTTAATCATTGATTTGGTTTTATATATATACTATTTAGGATAAGTGCTCGCGTTTTAGGATAGCAGTAAATTTTTATGTTCTTGTCCATATATTAAACAGCTTCGTAGGGGCAACACAGATAATGAATGATATTAGAAGGAATAACAATTTTAAAAAGCTTTACGGTGTAACGAATTTTATAACTATATACCTATTATACCTATATACCTTTTATACCTATGACAGAACGGTGTTCATGCAGCAGATAAAAATGTCTATGCTAAGAAATCTCATTTACCTTTCGGCCACTAATTTGCAATGAGCTACGTTTATCCGAGCTTTAAATGGCGCAGCAATGTCTCAGAATATGAAAGAAAAGATATAATCGCCGTTGGATGCTTTATTTATTTTCCCTATGAAGAAAGCGCAGCCATTCCTATAACTTAAGCAAATTTCATACGCGCTTAAAAATATTGAACAACGTAAAGCAATGTTCAAAATCAGCTTTGACGATATCAGATTATGGTAAAAACTCTCCACCATTAGACTGACTCAAGCGCAAATGCAATGTCACGGCTTGCATTATTAACTATTAGCATGTGAGGTAACGCTGTTTTTATAGGAGCTACAGAGGCTTGCGTATGTCCTTAACAAAATAGACGAGTTTTGATCCTAAATATATTACAAACATGCCAAACATCTACATGGTGCTTATCCGTAATTACACAACTGTGCTGAGATGCATTGAACTACTGCAGCTGTTGCATACAGAGCTGTGAAGCTTCTTAAACCCTTTAGGCATGTTAGGAAGGGATTTCCTGAATTTGGCGCTGAACAGCTTGCCAAACTATTGAACTTTGTCAGAGTTACATCTGAATATTTTGTTCACACCAAAGTTAGTTTTTGCCGGTTAAGTCAAGTTTATGAAAAAATCGCAAAAACAAACAGAGCTGTGTTTGCTGAAACATCGATCAATTTTGCGCGATGTTTTTTCTTATTTTTTCTGCGTCGGGAATACTCATCAATTGATAATAGATCGATTTTCATAATTTTATTTAATCGAACTGTGCACCTAGCTTTGTGTGTGCGCTGCGCCGATGAATTTGTGCCACAATTTGCACCTCAACATCGAGAGAATCGTCACCACAATGCTTCAACTTCGCTAGAATTCTTTATAATTATGTTGATATAACTTAGAGAAGAAAGATGTAACTTTGCTGCCTATATAGGTACAACTTAAGCAGTTTCATTTCAGTTATTAAATATTTTTGCAAAAAGGTCGACTCTCTGCAAGTTTAGCAAAATATTTTATGTCAGAGAGCTTTTTTCAAGCTATGAACCAAATTTTAAAACCCCCAAAAAGAGTACATTTTCTTAGCTATTGATAGCCCCTGATAAGCTTGTGCATTGTATTATCATACTCTTTGAACGAAGTTGTCGTTGCCATTATCGGCGCGGCGGAATGTGTGGTATGCTGTAAAAACCGCTGATTAAAATGAATTGATTTGGGTCGGTCCAATCCAGACATATGGCACTAAAATGCGATCAAACGTTGTTTGAACTTGAATCAATACTTTGTTGACTCAGAAAGTGAATCAATCTTTGACTCAGTAGGGTTGATTCGTACTGAGTTAAATTTAGCTGTTCTACTGAGTAAGGTTGTAACCGACTCAATTCACTCAAATTTACTGTACAGACCGTTCAAGATACGCTAAGACAAAGTCAAACTGTTATGTGGCGTTAGAGTTATAATGTCACCAACGTTTGGAACCTATGTGTCCCACATAGTTTCAGACACACTGTCGACAACAGAGTGTCTTAGACATCTCCATATTTTTTATAAATTTTTTCAAAGGTACCTAGCTGGGGAATTGTTTTTGAAAAAAACTACACAACACAATTGACTAATACACCGCATTAGCTACAGACGGCGTCCGTTACAGTTAACTCGCACCAAATTGGTAGTTAAGAGGGTGCATGACACCGTAAGCAAAAAATGTATTAGCTAGGAGTATGTTGTACACCCTCGGCAATTGATTTACAATAGGGTGTGACCCTGGCTGTATATACGGTAGGTTCCAGACGACAGTGAGACAATAGTTCCAAACACCGGTGACATTATAACAGTAATAGCCTAAGACATCTTGTAGAAAAGGACCGCTCGACAGAGTCATAGCCCGACACACACTCTGCTTTTAGAGTGTGCGGAAAACTAGATTGTTTTAAGCGATATTACAGGCAGCTGGATACGAAGAAATGGGGATAATAACTAGATGGCGACTTGAAAAAGGACGCTTTTCTTGAAAGTTAGGACTTATTTCGAAATTTTACGTCTTTTTTGTCACTGGAGAAAGAAACACAGGGTCTTAAAATTTTGTTATTTAGGGAAAATTGCACCAACCTCAATGCAAATGCATAATGCTTCTGATAATTCAAAAGTTGCTCAGCAAGCATAAAATTAAACCTTCATATTTTAGTCACTGCGTGTAGTTTAGCACGCTATGTTACATCGTTCAATTTTCCATTCCTGTGTGATGTACTGATATATAAATAACTACAAACGCATTATTGGACTTAGAGGTGACCAACATGGCAAACCATATCAAAATACCGCCGATGTTCAGCTTATTACCTCGAACTACACAGCGGATTCGAAGTTAACAGAGCGGTAGATACACCGTAGATATGTTTGTGTATGATCGTACGACTTGTCCAACAATTGCGGGACATAAACTTTCCTTCACGCGTTAACCCGAAATTAGTGAAAAACACCCGAAACTCCAAAATCTTGATGCAGCGGAAATTACAATTCTAATGTATTTAGCCAGTTTATCTAGGAGGCTTACCAGCTAAATACAACAGTGTAGAGTCCAACCATTATATAAAAAGACAAAACCGGTGACCAAACAAACAAACAAAATATTCAAAAAATAAAAAAAGCCACAACGAAATAAAAAAAAGCCAGCAACAACGGGCAAAAAATCACCAATGAAACGAATGCTACACAACTAGATAATCCTATAAGTAGATCGTTCGGGTGCGACAACGGGTCTAAACCTAATTGGATAGGTGGTGACACGGGACGGTGCAGTAAGTCACTAATCACTTGTGGGTTTTCCTCACTGCTCTTGTTTTAGGGCGAAACCTAGCGACAAAATGCTATGTATACATAAATGACAATGAAACGAAATAACCGCGGCTGGGTGTAACATTTCAACTTCAACAGTTCAAAAATTGAAATCAGTTTCATTTTAACATCTTTTTACATGGATCAGTTAAGTGAAGTTAATGAAAACTGCTCACATCAAACTTTAAAAAGTGCATTTCATTTCACCTTTCATGAACTAAATTTAAAACGAAAATTTAGACAATTTTGAATTTTACGTTAATTAATCTATGCACACCTGTACTTCGAAAAAGCTCGCTTTTGTTACTGCTTTGACAGTACTCCATGCATTCGAATTCGACAATCATTGTTTTCGCCGAAGCAACTCTAAGGAGTGTGGATAAAACGCATGTCATGCTGTTCTTCATATACTAAACTCTTTTTGGTAATGTTAGTAACGTAATTAGTTTCAATTTTACTTGGGCCGTTGTTTTCACCTTTGGTACTGTCATGAAGTTAGTTTCTCATAGATTCTCATGCACTGCTGAGATTATGTACGTTGCACGCTTATTACAGCAATCACAATCAACAATGCGTGTAGATACGATTTGTGCATAAACATTGCACGACCGCAGCTAAACAGACTTAGGAGGTCCATCAAATTTCCCGAAAATATATACGCATAGAACAAGAGAAAATAATAACGATTATATATAATATAAACACATTATTTGCTCAAAATCAGTTAAAAGCAAAAATTTACTTCACAAAATTCAAACAAAAGAAGCGTAAAAAATGCCTTAACATAAAATATCGTTGCTTATCCAATACAGCAACAGGAAAACGGGAAAAAGCAGCATTATTTGGCAGCAGACTAAAACGGTAAAAATGGTTAATAAGTATCACGGTTATCAGTGCGTTTTAGGATAAATACAGAGAGAAAACGATTATCTGGATCTCATTTGCGCTAAAATCTGAAGCTAAGCGAACCAATTTTTATTTAATCTAAGCATTAACAGTTTGGAGGAACGAAAGAACAGTTACGCTAAAACACCCAAAGTACAGGGTGCCAGATATAGTTCTTTTAACATCCTCTTTCATACAGAAGTTTACGAAGTGCATGACACACAAAGCAATTTTACTTAGTCTGAGGCTTAGTTGAAGGAACTCTTGGATACCAACATAAATATACCGCTAGATGTGGGGCTGCGGGTATAATTTACAGTATAACGTTTGAACCACTGTCGTTGGTAATATGAATATACCAGACATACAGTTCGGCTTGTCGATTTTTCTCGGATTGAGTCCGAAACTGCCGAATCAACTATTACAGTGTCGAGTACACTGCGATTTTGGGCGCAATGCCTCAGGTGGGAGTGCGGCATACTTTTACACCTTTAAGTAAATATCTTACGGGAAGCGGCTTGGTTACTACAAACTTGAGAAAGAACCTCGGTGACGTAGTTGGATTTTGATAGCTACGCTAAATTTGCGGCAGTAACCAACTTAATTTAATAGTAGCACATCATAGGGTTTTGAAAGCGCTATTTGTACAAATATAGATATTTTAACAATCCAATATATCTAAATTTACTTGCAGAATTCGCGTTTTTGCAAAATTTCAAACGTAGTGTATGTAAAAATTTAGGACATGTTACCATATGTCGATGAATTTTAAACACAAATGCTAAGCTTAAACCATGCAACAGTATAAGCTAAACTGTCGGTACTGTCTTGCAACTACAATTACTTCACCTCATGTTTTTTCTTGGAAACATTTCCTAAATGTTGCAAACCAACCAATATTTACAAAATTAGTCGAAACAAGCCGCTAGCGTTCTCCATCAGATTTGATGAAACAAATTCCAAACCTGAAGTTCTTTATTTTAATTTTGCAACAAAATGTGCCACAGTGACTACTAACTAAGCCTGACAGTTGCGCAAGATAATTGTAGTAACTAATTTTCTATCTTGTGGGCATCTAGCAGTATGAATATTCCTAAAAATTTGGTTCAGAAATTAAACACGTTGAGCAGTTCGGAGTTGAGGTAACACGTGCCGTATATATCGGAGATATTTTGTTCTGCGACAATTTGACAATTTCACCACCCGCACTAAGCTAGCCCTAATTACACATTTTACACAACTTATTCCACACATGAGTTATATAAATTAGGTGTTGCCACCAATGCTACCCTCAGCTTAAGCGTTAGGTTTATGCTTAGTCAGGCTTATGGGAAAAACCCTATAAATAAATAATGCTGCCAATTTTGATGCGATAGCTTTTTCCAAGAAAAATAAAATTATTGTATTACTAAAATAAACATGTTTAAAATGGAATGAATGAGAACGAAGCCACCAAAACAAAACAGGCTACGGCTATAAGATACAACCGACCGTGGCTATATGGTAAAAATAGAGAAAAAGAACAAACTATAATAATATAGTAAAAAAACCAAATATATATTACAGATACAATACAACAAGCGTCGACAGTGTTTAACTGTACCGCATCGTACGAGATTCAGACAACAAATATTGTTATGACCGTGATCACGGAGTTCACACTTTCTCGAAACCGTTAGGTTTCGAATAGATTTAAAGTCAAACATTGAGAGAAGTGTCCAAAATAAACCACCCTTTACACAAATCCTTCGAATCGTCCAAGCCTACTTCTAAAATCATCCAATTTTAACGTTATCTGCTAGAAGATCGCGATTCTCGATAAAGTTCGATTAGATTAAAAAATGGGACAGTGACAGGCAAATTTTATGCACACTGGAATATATAATGCATTCGTGCACAATAAACGTTAAGTTTCTAAAAATTTGCCTAGAATTGAACCATACCGATTATATAAAATATGATAAAATTGCTTAACTTCTCAGTATCATTTTGATTCTCATGAGAACGGTTTCCAAATAGCATTATAGATCTGACTTACATACCCGATCTGAGAAGTTACTAATTTAATAAGATAAGTCAATGTTTTAGAACGGTGGATAATAATTTTGATTGCCGAATATCATAAAAACGGAAATGCTAAACAGAAAACGATTATGCTTAATATATTTAGTATTATAGCCCTTTGTTTAATATAACCCTAGCACACTTATGCGTAATTTTAAGCATAATTATGCTTATTGAAAAACGCTTAATATGCTTTATTAACCCTGACTAAGTAACATTTATTAATATTTATGCTATATAATTTAACTAGCAAAAACACAAAACCTGGAAATTCTACTTAATATTAATGAACAGCATGCTTAAATTTTATGCTTTAAAGCATATATACTCATGTTTAATATTAAGCTTAGTTAATGTAAAACATTTTATGACCTAGTTTAGTATAATTATGCTTAATGACTAAGCTTAGTAATAATAAATTATGCTTATTAACAAAAAGACATAGTTGTATCAAGATAATTTGGAAGCTATCTCTAACCTAAATACAAGTAGCCTCAGTTAATTCCGTTTTCTGATCCGTCACATGTTGAGATATTTTAGTTCTGTACAGATAGCTATATGTATATAAATTAATTTTTCAAACAAATCAGGTCTACTACAGAACCAAACACACATATATTATTACACTTGCATTTCCAGAAGGAAAACGTGACCACACATTAAAACGACACCAATTATAGAATACGCTAAATATGTATACCAGTTTAAAGCGTAAGATACATAACATAACAATAAGATCTTCTACAAATACAATACACACTGAAGATGGGCATAAGTCAAACAGCGGTATATGATTTCCACAGATGCGCACCGTAGAATTAATCTCTTAAAAATTGCAGCCCTGAATACATTCGCTGATACAAGCATAATCTAAAATGATCAAAATATTTTTTGTATACAAAACATAGAGTTACTGTTTCGTTCAAAAGCTAACAACTTATTCGGTCTATATTCAAGCGAAACAAGTGGACAACGGCTGCAAATTATAACATTGGCTGCAACTGCAAAAAACTCCTAATTCTTATCGTACCGTTACCGCCTATGCTATTTAATTGTAGCAAGCTTTAAGACAGTTAAACAAATTTCGTCACTGAAATGACAGAGTTTTTCCAACTACCGTTTGTCAGAGTTAATAATCACTCTTTGACACTTTCAAGCGGTCCTCTTCACCAATATAATCAACTACGCCATCGAGCACACTTTAATCGTTCGGGAATAAAAAAACTGGAACGATGTCACTGCCGCTGCACACTGTATAAGAGCAATTACAAGAAGTGCACGGCGATAGATACCAAGTATCAGTGCTACAACAAACACTCTCAAGATATGTTCTTAGCGGTCCGTTTCAACAAAATAAATATATCTAAGTGCACTTTATCCGTTCGGAAGTAAAAAAACTGGAACGATCGACCAAGACCGCTGCTGCGCACTGCATAAAAGGTATTACATATAAGAATAATAATATTTATTAAATATGCCAAATATTTATTATATATACGACAAGCATTCGTAACGTTACTTATACGAATAATTAACATATAACGTGACCCGCAGTAAACAACAGATATGATACAACAAGAATACTATATAATAACAATAATAATACAAAAACTAAAATAACTTGTCATGGCTAACAGTGTCTGTACCAAACGTGCTCGGCCGTCAACAAAATTACATGATGTGAATGCGACACGGATTAAACTTTAGTATAATATTTGAGTTTTTTGCCAACAAATGGGTTAATTTTGACATCGTTCGACTCACCCCGTCAATTGCATAAAATATTACACATTCAACGAGAAAACGTTTTTTCAAAAATTAAAATTAATAAAGATATATGTCCGAAAAATCGAAAGCTCTTAAAATATAAAAAATTTAAAAACAAGGTTAACACTGATCCCGGTAGAACATGAGGATTTAAAAATATATACAGAGGAACTCTCTAGCAGTGGGGACCGCGAATTATCTTGGTTCTGGCCTCCATAGACGAAAGAATAGGGGTATATAATATAAACATATAAATAGCCTCTGTGCGCCATTTCGGCAAATTTGGCCTTGGATGGATTGCTTAAGTTGTTTGCTGTAGCTGCAATCACCTCGGTTATACTCCCTATAAAACGTTGCAAATGTAATGAATTTCATGCGTTCGGTTCCAGTATATGTACGTTTGCTGCTGGCAATCAAAAACACATAAAATACCGCGCATGAAAAAAGTTCGAAACCCAGTTGTTAGCAATCACAAAAACGCCCACGCTCAGTCAATCTGCAATTGAAATATGTAATTCAATAACAGCTTTTATACACATCGTAGAATTAGTGTATAATATTAATTATTAGTATAATATGCATATATTATGTTGATAATGCAAACCGACAAACAAATAAAGCTCGAAAAACCAAACTATAATGAAACAAAAATATAATGCGTAAACCAAAATTGCTAATTATTAGTATTATTAATTATTTATTAAGATACATGCGATGTTTTATACTACATATAAAACATATGCAAAAAAGAATATAGAAAAGTGCAAGTATAATATATGTCGCGGCAACAATAAATATTACACTATATAGTGCAATTAATATAAAAATGGTTATAATACAATAAATAAAAACTAGATGATACAAGTGACACAACCATTTTTAGCTGATAATTATAATTATGCATGAGTAAACTTAAACTGCGTCAATTACCATCCTCTTTTGTCAAAAGCAAGACAAATTTCATTTTTGCATTACAGAACAGAAATTAGTTCGTTTGATATTTTACATTATAATTTGAAAATGTTGGCAAACGAATTGGTTTAAAGTACAGGGGCCGATACGGCTATTGAAATCAAAGTTTTGTTATCTAACAACGTTTTGCACATGGGGTCAAAAGATGGTTGTTGGGGGCGCATCTTAAGTTTACTCTTGCATTAGAGGCCCAAAGGACCCACCAAAAATGTAAAATTTAAACGGGTTATATGTCATTTACGCTCAGTTGTACGGCAGGACCATCGGCTGTGTATATCATTTCAGCCATACACCAGCACTAGCTTAACAACAGGATGTCCAGTTTTATTCCAAAAGGAGTGTAGTATGGAACAGAATAGCCTCGAATAAGGGTCTCACGCTATCACACACAAAATACGTTTAAGTTTGAAAGGCTGTTTATGATTCATTAGCCACCATTCAGAATACATCCAAGCGATTTGCAACCATATTAACAGAAGGTTCAGTGCTACCAAAAATTCGACAATGAAACACCGCTTGAAATCCATAGCCAAATTGTTCTATATTTAGCCATATTGATACCGACTACTGACCACACAGCATACAGAAGCCATGATCTCTTAAATTTATTGCGTGCGCGTTCAAAATATAGTACACGCGTTATTTTGTTTCAGCAACTACAATTAATTATAAGTCTAAAGCTGTACTATATTTAGTTACGTATTTCTATACCAGAACCCTACTTTTCGCATTGCTTTTCATCGTCTACTCACCATATAGCATATAGAAGTCCTGTTCTCTTTGAATTATTGCGTGTCCGCTAAAAAGCTAGCACATTCGTCATTTAGTCTCAGCAACTAAAATTAAGTACCTGTCAAAACTGTTCTATATTTAGCCACATCGACACTAGAGCCCTACTTGACACATTGCTTTTCATCGTCTACTTACCACATGGCATACAAAAATCATATTCTCTTAACATTATTGCGTGGACGCTAGAATGTAGCACATTTCAGCAACTAAAATTAAGTATCTGTATAAACTATTTTATATTTAACCATATCGGCCGGAGAAATAGGCCATAAATCACTTTTCAGTACAGAAAATAAGTTTCTGTGCAATTTAAAAAAGTTTCTTTGATTTTTGCACCACCAGAATAGTTTTTTAATATTCAAAGAACTATTCCCCGAAATTTCAAAGAACATGCGGTGGTGCATAAATCGAAGAAACATATTTTTAATTTCATGGAAATTATTTCGAGTGTAGTGGCAAATGTAGCGCTCCAATTTTGCTGTAACGTACAAATCTTATGCCTTAAACGTAACGAGAGCAGTATCTTTAAGACGTTTCATTTAAAATACTTTTTTGAACAACACGAATAAAATAAATTATTTTTCAATAATGTATCGACCATATCAAGTATGAGCTTCGACACGACAAGTAATATATGTATTAAATCACCGCTTTCAACGACTAAAACCAAACCACCACTATTTTTCCAATAAATCGTGCCCGTATCCAGCAAAAAAGCAGTCCTCATCTTTTCGATGTAACTATACTTTCAATCAACGGCTCGCTCTTGTGCTCTTGTTCTTAGCTAGCTCCGTCCGGATGCCATCAAGTTACATTCGGTTAGCCAAGCAGTCCTCATCTTTTCGATATAACTATACTTTCAATCAACGGCTCGCTCTTGTGCTCTTGCTCTTTGCTAGCACCGTCCGAATGCCAACAAGTTACATGCGGTTAGCCATTACCTAATCAGACATATGCCAAAATTAAAACTAATAACATCTTAAAGCACAACTCAATTTTCCTTAGCTGTGCCTTGGTCAGTATGAACACTGTCAAACAATATATTGCTGCAAACGACAGTAGTAAAATAAATACTTAATAAAAATAATGGCAACACAACATACTTACATAACTTATTAGCAACCTTGTGCCAAAGTGCAGTTTAGCATATATATATTAATTAAAGACAAATTTGCCAAATATTTAAAGTGTATGTACAATATAAGCTAATCAAATATCAAAATAATATATAATTATGATACATTGTGACCACAGTAAGGCTGGGTTGACATTGCGTCAATGCGATCTGATAGATCAATTCGCAATTTTATTTGACCCGAAATGGGATCCTATAAAGCAATACATGATTAGATAGTACGCAATACGCGCAGAATTTGGTCGTATCGGATAGAATTGAATATGGCAACAAATCAATCTGTGAACGTGGCTTAACTCACAAATTACATAAGTCAAAATGAATGTGGATAGCGGCTGTTCCGAAGCAGTAATAATAAATACATCGTATCCCGATACCAAAGCTGTACGCCAGCTCTCAGTATCGGCTCTGACCATCCACAGACTACTAGCAACGAGTTACGAACCAAAGTAAATGCAAAAATGTCATGAATAGCAGTTATTTTTTGAAAACTATGGCGAAATATTAATTGATTTTATTTCTGAAGCTCCCTGTAATGCCGGCGAACTATGAAATTATTTAAAAATAGCAATCAGGGGCGTCACAAGAGGGGGATCTCTCTATTTTTGCTGATAAATGCGAAAAAATTAGCTGATGGGGTCATAACAAAATGATTGTGAACAACCGCCAGCCTCCCCATCACTTTTGAAGAGCTTGCGAAACCCCTGAGTATTTCAACATAGCAAAGGAACAATCACATTCTGTGAAATTAAGAGATGTGAATAATATTATTATGCAAGTATAGTAGTAGCACACTAGTATATTATGGTAAACCAAAGTTCAATTTATGGATCATAAAATAATGGTTGGTGAAAAATATTGTAATTGATAAAGCTATATCCACATCGTGCCCGATGCGATCCAACAAGTTATCACATTGAATCTGATGCGACAAAACTATGCGCCGACTCTTACGTTTGTGTAATTTTTCCTACCACACCAGCTTTTTTAAAACCGATCAAATTATGCATGCTCTGTCGGATCGGATACAATGTGAAGACAGCCTAACTATTATGTCTACTACGGTTTTATATAAAACGCATGTAATATAATAATTAGCAAAAAGATTATCACTCACCGGTTTTAATCGTAGCAAATATTAGAATGATTTAAAAATGACGATATACGTAGTCCAACGATATTTAGATCGTTAGTATTTTATGCGGATGTTCTTTTTGAATTTCAGCGACACTTGTCACAAACCACACTAAGTCGAGTCCTTTGAGTTTAAGCGGTACTTAGCAGTTGTATTTTGATAATTTTTATTCTGTATTTTTACCAATTTATTAAGCACATAGACTATCATATTTCTCCCCAATCGTCATAGTACACAGGTGTTAAAAAGAAAAATTTGCATTCAGGAACAAAGCACTGACACACAGTTACAAACGTACAAACGGTTGCTGAACCAACACAATCCAGTCCAAAGCTGAAGTTTTAATTCCTTTTTTTTGCTTCATCACATAGAGTACCTCATTTCTTAGACAGCATTTATATTGTGCTGCCAAATTCGATCCGATTCCACCTTCATACCTATTGAAACATGGAGCACTTATTACTATTGCATTTTAGCTAAAAAAATCTGCCTGCGTATATGTTGGTCTGCAACAGCGCCACCGTGTTTACCGAGCGTGCCCGTAGTACGTTCACATTGCTCATCTGCTTTAAACCTAGTTGATGCCCGCTATGAAGACCGTAATAGAGTCGGTGGTGTGGTAGAAGCGGAGACCCCTTCTTCCAGTTATGCAGCGGAGACCCCTTGAAAGCTAGGAAAACTATAGTAAAATTTTGTCCCACTACTTTACGCACTCTTCTTATCATACAGGAAGGCTTGACAGCGTACATCTTTTCGAAAATTTAGCTTCGCCCCTGGCCGCTATTGCTGACGAGCAACTCAGCCCAAATTTCAAGCACTTAAAATACATCCTAAAACGCTTCAGTGCTCAGCTCCAAACAGTAGTATAGCTTTTAATCTTAAACGCCAGTTACAGTCGTATTATTAGTTAAGCTTAATTTATTAATTTTACAAAAACTATAAACAAAGACTAGCAAAATAACTGAACAGAACACACAAAAAACAGCAAAAAATTACTACTTGTATTACAATCAAAATCACACCGAGCACTGGTAACAATTCCAATGGCATCAAGGTAGGTAGCGTAACAAAAAGACTACTGGTAACGACTGAAAAAACAAATTTCGAAGGTCAGAACACCCCATTCATCGTCCGTCATCCGGGCATAACTACTGTTACGGAGCACTTAACAATATTGTATTATAATCCCTAGCTGCAAAGTGGAACGGTAGCAGGACTACATCTAGTAGAAATATCCATAGTCCAGAACAAAAAATGACTAAAGATATCGGTTTTCGTGCTATCTAATAATAATTCATGAATTCCTAACATTATAATAGGTTTTGAAGTTTCATAAGTGATGTCTGAGCATTGCATGAGTATGTACTTGATGTTAAAATAATGTACGGTATTAGATTATGTTTCTTGCGGAAAATTAACCAAATTATTTATTGGTTAATTACTCACATGCTATTAGCCCTCTCTGGTTAAAGAGCCTGGTTGCTTCCATACCTGAGACCTAGGAAGATGCCCATGCACAGAAAATCCCAATGAAAATGCCTAAGAATGCCAGAACTACGTGTGTCAATGAATGATTTTCCCCATAACAGCCCAAAATTTCTAAAATATTGCATTTACATTCTCATTTAGCTACAGTACTCCTGACAACTGACTATCGCCTTACAAGCGAACCAACTCGGGTCAACTGTGGCGAGTACTGCAGTAGCAAAGCTAAGGAAAAATTTTCACTCTGTTAGTATACGGGTTGCTTAAACTTACTGTCGCTGTTCAAAACTTGCAAGTCAAATAGACCGCTAGCTGGACAGATGCAGATCGCTAACGCGGCGTACCAAAGAACTATAATAGTTCGTATATTTTATAACACAAAAAACTGAATATAATCGCTCACCATATCCATTTCAGTGCAGGTTGCTGTCTTAAAAGTAGGAGCTATTATGGTTGCTATGGATAATATCAACTATTTCGGTAGTGCGCATTACGCGGGATACTTCAAGCCTCGCGGTGAATACCTTGCAACAGCAAACAGAATAATTTTAAGCACTTAATACTAAAAAGCTTCTAAATTATATCCATACCATAATGTACTGTAAACCAAGCAAGGATAATAGATTACAATCCTATCCCAACTGAAACTATGCACTATCAATATTATAATAATTAGTTTAATCGGAATAACAATAATATTAATGAAACATTAAACAATGCTAAACGTCCAAACAAACCTCAACACTTTATTGAAACCAAAATATAAAACAAAACAAAAAGTCGTATCTTCACAACCTGCATTCACATGCTCCAACATTCTCTAGCACCACATCGTTGATTTCGTGTTTGCTAATGGTGTTGCTGATTCCACACAAAGGTTCATTACATTACATATGTTGGAGCGCACAAATGCATTGTTACTTATAATCCTAATCATACATGACAGTGCTTCGACAAAAAAGAATCATTACCACTTCTTCCATCCTTGTTTGGCTTTAGTCATTACGATAACATTACACTAATAATTATTATTACAATAACATTAATAGTTGTTGGCACAGTCGACGGTAGCCATTGGCCACCACGCCACGCAGCTATACTACCACTAATATTGCGCGCGGCAAGCAATTATTACATAACCGAATCGTGCAACAGGTGCTTCATATCTATCACAGCAAACCATTGATTAAAGTCTTCCTGAAATATAAAACAACGTTAGGTAAGAAAAAATTTATCCGTTTACAACACTCGTAAAAAGCGCGTCCACTCGTCAAACTTTCTGCTCATATTTGAGCGCAGACTTTGATCTACATTTGAAAGCATTCTCATTCTTTGTATTACTACTGAATTTGAGCGTGTTAACATTATTCAAACATTACTAGCATACTGATCTAGCCAATCAAGAACGACGACTAAAGCTTGAAAAATTATGAGCTCAAAATTTTATTCACTGCGATTTGCAATATTTTTCTGTTACAAATTAAGAGTTAAATTTTAAGCCCAAAGTTTGACGAAAAGGTATGACGTGCCGTCGTACTTTTAGGCGAACATATTTATGGTTTAGCAGAAAATTGAAAAAAAATGGTTTGTACTACAAACTTGATAATAGTATTCAAGCATACTATAATAATGTTTATAGTATTCAGAATGTAAGAGCCTGCACAAATTGATTCTCCAAAGGGTGCTTCAAAGCTAAAAAGCGTCTAGTGCTACCACAGAAGTAGCACTCATCGCACCTGTGATACATAATCCTAAGCGCACGTGTTTGGAGCTCGCGAACTCTTAACAGTGCCAATTGATGTCCCTTACCACCAAACTATAGCGTCATATAAAAAATGGTAGAACCATAGTATTGTATTACTAAGTACAGATAACACAGTCGTATTACCCAATTATCTCCTGCGACGCTTTTGCAGATCAAGAGATTATTTATGGCCGAACGGCATGTATTTTCAATTTGCCGTTTCCAGTTCAGCTCCTGATCGTCAGTACATTCCTGAATACTTAGTATATTGATAGTATACTCTTTCGATGACAGGTAATATCGAGCCCTATAGTATTACAACTAGCCCGTATCAAGCCAGCGAAACTCAACCTATTTTGAATCTCTGTCATAGCCGGTATACCGCGCTGCAGGTTTATCTGTAGAAATTTTATTTCAGCCATTATAATCGTAACAAAGTTATGTTACGAGTATAATCATGCATCATGCACCAAAACGTACAATTGTTCGCCCTTTCCTCCATAAAGACCCTTACCGATGGAAGCTTGAAGGTCAGTCAGTTTGAGTACACAAGCATGCATCATGCTATTGAACTGATCACACGACCAATGTTGAGCTTGCAGCTGTAAGGTTTTAGAGCCATTTGTTTTAGGTGAGCGCACCTTTCCAATTTCCAGCGGCAGGCATTTCCATTGAATTGATTTCGTATTAAAGGGACGTTGATATCATCATGCACACGTCGAAGCCACGATTTTCTTACACCACCCATGGGTCTTTGCCATCCGTGGGTACTTGCAAACGTTATTCTTTTTGGTAATCTGTTATCGTGCATACGTGCTACATGACCGAACCATGCCAGGCACCGCCTTTCGATGTATGTCTCGATAGTTTCATGGATCCAAAGGCGTCGTCGCACTTCCGAATTCGTAACCCGATCGAGATGAGATTCATAGAATTCTTCCCCAGCACCGATGTTCAAAAGAACTCATCCGTCTCTCATTTTCCTTCAGTATTGGCCAAGCCTCACATCCATAAAGTAATACAGACCGAAGACTGGCCATGTAGACTCGCATTTTCGTCTTCATGGTTACAGATCTCTTCATCCACAAATGGTTGAGAGTACGCATTGCCAGTCCAGTAACGTCTATCCTCGCCCAGCCAGAGCTATCAATCGCACTGCCTAGATATTTAAAGCTGGACACTTGTTCAAGTGGGGTTCCATTCAAAGTACTAGTAAGAATTTGGCTCCCAGAGCAGCTCATGACCTTGGTTTTCTGTTGGCTAATGGTTAGGCCAATTCTGCTAGCGGTGGTATACAGACGGTCTATCTTGGACTGTAGGTGTGCTTCCGTTTCAGCCAGTAGTGCGATGTCATCCGCAAGCGTTAGATCCGTGATGAGACTGCCCCTACCGGCATCCACTCCATCAATGTCGGTCAATGCGTTATTCAATACCAAGTCGATGACGATGTTAAACAGCATTGGTGAAACGATGGCACCTTACCTAACACCCGTATTGACGTCAAATTGCGAGGGACGTTGTCCATATACCAGCACAGAACAGGATGTCTTCTTGTATATTGCACGCATCATATCGACTAGTTTCGATGGTATCCCAGTGCTTTCCATTATCAGCCACATTCGAATACGATGAATAGAGTCAAAGGCAGCAGAAAAGTCCACAAAACAGGCAAAGAACGGTCGTTTAAACTCGTATATCTTTTCGATCAACTGCCGCAAACTGAAAATTTGATCAATGCACCCCCCACCGCGTCTAAACACAGCTTGAGATTCGCGTGCCGAGGTTTCGCGGAAATGTATTATGCGGTTTAATATCACAATTTCTAGGATTTTCAACGCTATGTCAAGCAAGCTTATTCCTCTGTAGTTAGAGCACTACTGGCGATACCCCTTCTTGAACAAATGTAGAGTGGCACATCCCCAGCCACCTTAGAATTGTTTCTTCACCCCAGCATCGGTTAAGAATTTTGACCAGCAGGTTAAAACCGTCACCCCCACTTGATTTCCAACATTCAGCTGGGATTTCATCTTCACCAGGCGCTTAATTTGGCTTTAACTGCTTAAGCGCTCTTCTGACTTCAACGTCGGATGGCGGAAACATTACAATATCCACAGTTGGAGATCGTTGCAATTCCTGTGTGGTAACTGGATTTGCCGGTAGAGGGCGATTTAACAGTTTGTAAAAATGCTCAGCCCATCTCTCCTCTTTTGCATTCTTGTGCGGAAGACACTCGCCGTTCTCATTAACGATAGCTTCGGATACTCATGCACCGCCATGACCAAGTTTGAGCATTTGGTGAGGTTTGCACGAGTCTGCTGCTGCCGAAGCTCTCTCCATTTCCTCAGCAAACTGGTTCCAATGGTTTTCAACATCTTTTCTAAGCGAATTTCGAACCTCTTGTTTTAAGGTACCGCCACTGTTTTTTGCTATCAGATCTAATGTACCATTAGATATCCAGGTTGATTTGGTTTTTTGGTCGCGGTATTATCAGCCGAGTCAGTAATAGCCGATTTCTACCGTAACCACAATTCATTTAACGATACATCATCAGTCAGACCCTTATATTCGATGAGACTTTCTCCTGGAATTCATTTTGTCGGTCGGCAAGCTTCAACCGCTGAACACGAACCTTCTGGTCAGTTGCGACTTCTGTTTCACACGAAGCCTTAGTTTTATCTTTGCAACACCATTGCATGATCATTGGTCCATGCAGTACCCCAGTATGATCGCGCATTTACGAGTGAGTTTTTCCAACGGGACTTGACTAATATATAGTCAATCTGGTTCATATCTCGTTTGTCAGGGCTCAACCATGTAACCGTATGACGTCTTTTGTGGCGGAAGTTTGTGTTAGCAGCAAAGAGTTTATACTGCTCTAGTACCGCATACAGACGATCGTCATTTTAATTTGTGTTACCAATGGTATATCTTCCGACATGCTTTGGATCTCCTGGGTCCAGATTGCCGTTAAAATCTCATCCGACGACAATGAAGTCTGATGACTTCAGAGCGCACCAATCATCTTCTAGGCCACTGTAGAAATGATCTTTCACCATAGCATCAAAAGCATCAATTGGTGCGTAGGCCGAAAGAACTGGAAAAGGCTTGAAGGTAAGGGTGACCGTACGCTCAAAGTGTGGCCGGTAGTTGCAGCTGTCCCTAAAGACTGCAACTGTATTTTCACTCATAATAGCAATCAGTTTAGTACAGCCGTCGCTGGTAAACGTGCGTTGTAGGTAGCACATACACCCTTCACTTTGCCTGTTTGTATTCTGCAATCGTAATGAAACCAATACCCATTTACCTCTGTACCATAAAATTAACATACATTTTATTGTCACATGGAGCGAACCGCCGTAAGCTATTTGCCCTCGAGATTCATGTCCGTAGCTGTCGTTATCAGCCAGTTGCAAGTGCCTTAATAGCACTCGAGAAGTGCATCTACGCATTGCGATGGACATAGTGATCACATTTCTCGCTCGTAACCTCAAACGGTGCTTCAATATCCATGTCAATCCATGTTAAGCGAAATGACACAGCTATTTTTTTACAAATTGTGTCATTTGCCAAATTAGAAATAATTTCTCTCGTTTATTTCGGTGCTATATACTGGCTAAGTTTAGACCCATACAGTGTATGTTTAGCCAATTCCTTCCAAGACAGCATTCCAAACACATGTGAACATTTTGAAATAACATTCTGCCGCGTTCGAATACCACTTCGCCGAAAACTTAACCTTAGTTTAAAACTATAATAATGTCACTCAGCTCGAAACTCTTTCGCTTAATATCGTCGAAACAGTGATAACCAAATAAATCCAGAATAACGAATATTAACCAAAACTCCAATAATAAAATGATGCTATCCCGATAAGCCATCAAGACAATCAAAAGTTAAATTATAAAGCGTACACGAAGATCGGGCATGTCATAACCAGCGAATTAAATATGTCATGTTAACATACCTAAAAAGCGGTGCCAACATCACTTGTTAAATAATATCACAAGTCCGGTGGCTCAAGAAAACACAGGAATAAGTGTTGCTTTTTATAGCCATCGGAAGTTCGGAAGGACCCGTGGCCGATCGGAACCTTCTTTAACGAGAGGTTTATGAAATTCGCGATCGGCTTTTGAGTGAATCGCCGTCCAACACTGATCACAGTAGTACTGAAGGCAAGCAACATTGGCGCAGAAAAATGGCGCATATTTGCCGCCACAACGCGAGCCCATACATTCGTCGCACATCTGGTCGTCCAGCACGTACGGCTTTACTTCGACCTAAAATATAACGATAAAATTACGTACAGCGCAAACAATGCACTCTCCAAGGCCAAAACTCACCATTTACTGAACAAGGCCGAAACTCGATGAACACTAAATTACACGTACTTAACATCATTTATCCATTGTCCATATTAGTCCATCAAAAATCATCTAGCAAGATGCGAAAACATAGCCTTTGAATTGCGAGTTACGAGTGGAAAACATTTAAAAAAGCTAATACTCATACATTAATCTATATGACCGTTACGTGCATATAACACCCATATTATAAATGCTGCAACTAAAACAAAAAGATGTTAGTGTTTACATTCGCTAGCCAAAACGAAAATGACATTTGTAGGATTTATATTTCACGAAATAAAATTTGCAGGACTTTCCCAGTATAACTAAAAAAGTCAAAAATCACTTAGCAAGATTATGCAAAAATTTAGCCTTTGAATTGCAAGTTACTAGTGACAAACATTTAAGAAAGCTAATACTCATACGTTTAGACTATATTATGAGCGTTACACGCGCATATAATCATATTATAAAAAACTGTAACTGAAAGAAGGTTATGTTAGTGTTCACACTCGCAAACCAAAGGGAATATAAATGTGAAATAAAATTTGCAGGATTTACGTTCCTCTAACATTTGCGAAAAATCCACAGCATATACAGAGTATTATCATTTGTAGTAATTTTGTCGGAGAACATACATTTGTATCCTGTAACACCTAGCTGAAGAAAACAAATATTTTACAATTTTTGTGTTGAGTATACAGTAATAAATAATAGGTAATACGAGTAAAACGAGCAATAAATACGTACATTTTAAATGTCTAAATATAAAATTGAAAAATAGCTTAAATGTTGTTTTTCCTCTCAATATAAACGTTTTGCGGCGTTTCTGAAACAATTTAACTATTTTAGCATTTGTTGTTGGAAGACAAAATTTTGAAAATTGTTAGATTTCCGAAGCGCACCCAGGATATTTCACAACCGTGACAAAATTTTGGCGAACGAAGAAGCCAGGAAATTAGGAACTGAAAGTACAGGAACCAACACGCCCATTACGCATTTTCAGCAAACACCTTTATTGAAAACATATAAACACACTAAAACGCAATTTAAATGCCAATACAAATGTATTTCCGGACTAATATTTGAATTTATCTTGCTTCTGTACATGACCACGTTCTTTCAATACTTCCTACACTTTCTTGAACATCAGTTTCCAGTAAAAACTTATTTATTTACCTAAATATGTAGACTACACAATAACATCGCTGAGAAAGTTCCTAATAACAACGAAACGAAAATGTAAATCTTCGATAATAATTCTCATCAATTTCGTAGCACTTGTACCTTGTTTCGGCCCGTAACAACACCGCTCCATCACCTTCTCAACTTTCAATCGCAACATTTTCATCGCATTGCAATTGGAAAGATTATTCGAGGAATTTGCTAGTGAAATTTATACACTTGGCAGTGACCTTTCTACGAATCGCATTAAAAGTTAAATAACCAAACTCCAAGTACTGGTTCTTAGTGAATAGTGTACGTAGCAAAGTAACGATATGATCTTGAGTTTAAGTAGTCAGGCACTTACTCTTTTGTCAATTTCACCATGCTGCAAGTGTACAAATCGAGCAGAAATCGCGGCGATGTAGCTTTGCTGACTATTAAACGCTACTCGACCAGCGCCTTTTGGATATTTTAACTCGGGATCGGTATCGATTCCAGCGTAGCAAACGCCACCGTACAAGCGATCAAGTATCATCGCTAGTTCAGCTGCAAAACAATAATAACTACCGCAAATGCTGTTGCAATTTCGATAAACTTACGTTGCTCTCCTGTTGTACTGTCATTAGTTTGCAGCAAGGCAACAAGTAAAATGAATGAGTTTAATTTGAAGTCCACAGAATGATTTATTATATCTGTATGTCTTGGTATACAAATGTTGATATTTCAAGAAATATCATACAACGAGTGAACAAGCCAACCACGTTTTTAATTAAGTAGCTTATTAATTAATCGAGAATATGTGGGCTTAATTTTTTTAATTGTCCTAACAAAACCAGTTCCACTGTGTGTTTCTTATTCCTATACTGACCACACATTGTAATTCAGTGTCTGGGCTACAACTTTCCTTTACTAGTGACAATACTGGCATATCAAATTGAAATTTCACCGGTCTTACACTAAATAAAAAGCACATAATGTACTCTATTATAAACACCATATGTATATATGAGACAATGTATGTCTGTGTTATGTGAACAAATTATTCGATTCTACAAACTAACCCGCTTTCAGAGGCCTTGGAACGCCACCAACAAACACCGTTTTGCGGGCATCCAAAGGCAAAGACGCATCTAAAACGTAGTCCGCATCGGACGTTCGCCACGGCCGTATTTGTACCTAAAATTCGAATGCTAGACGTATTATGACATCTTGTGTTAGTGTGACTCGGCTTCACGCCACAAAATGGGACAGCCCAATAACAATTTATGTTTCTTGGCAATAATCTATACGAAAATATAAACCATTATAAACAAGTTATTGAAACATGGTTAAGCGATAATTTGTAACTACACTTAAAACAGCGCGTATGGAGTTTCCACCGAGTGGTAGACGGAACGATAGTAAAAATTATTTTTCTGTGTCGGTGCTAATCATAACTCATCATCGAATGTATTACGACAAAATTTTTTGTTCGATAGCAAAAGTGTGACGATGTCCTTCATTTGTTTGGCTATGTATTTCGGTCAGGGCATGATTGATCTATATATAAGTTTTTGCCTGCGCTGAATATGACGCTGAGGTTATCTATAGTCCATTACAAATATTTTGGGTTAATTATCTAGAATACACGACTGCAGTATTTCATCTCAGTGTTTTTTAAAAAATTCAAGGTCTACAGTCGACAAAAACGATATAATATGATCGAGTGTGCGTTGTTTCCTGCACCTTCTCATAAGCTATTATAATTTTGTGACGATATAGAATGGCATATATTTCTTAATTTCCTATCACACCAGCATTACATGGCTTGAGTGTTTCCAGAGGCTTTAGGCTGATATATACGCGAAGCCTATTACATGTGATTATACCTAATGATAACTAAAGATGACACTAAGCTCACATCGTTTCACACTCGCATGGGAGATACTTAATTTCATTCCACGGTGGTACGGCTAGATTCAGACACAGCAGCCGCTGTTAATAAATAGAAAGATGATCGTTTTCTGCATACGTTGAGCATAGGCGTCCTACGTAAACCAATAAAAACTGTTCCCAACTTTTAGTTTGAAAATAACTGATATATAATATTCTTTTTGTTGGTAGTGCCTTTACAACAACATATTTTGCCAAATATACACCGCCTCATTACCATTATTTATCACTAGTAACGAGAATATACAGTATACCATAGATGTTTAAGTATAGCTCTCGTTTTTCAATGTACAAATACCACAAAAACCATACTACTACATACATTAATTATTACACACTCAATAATTTATTATTGGTTATAACGTTTTTGGCAGTCTAAGCTTCAACAAGATTACTTGCGGATTTTTAAAATTAAAATAATAAATCAAACTAAAATCTACGTACAGGTTTGTCTTTGACAGTTGGCGAGGATAGAAGCACAAAGTATTTATCGCCATCAGGATAACACGCATCAATTAAGGCTTGAACCGATGCTTCTTGTTGAAAAATTATAAAAGCATAGCCTACAAATAGGACGAAAAACTAAAATATTAAAAACGATTTTTACAGAATAAAGACACCAAAATAAGTTCCACTAATCCTGGCATGTCAGACATTCTACTATGCCAAATAGCAATGACACTCACTGAACATGATTCACAAAAAACATGTAAAGAGTAAGATCATCCAATGTTCGCCATACAACTGTCAACACGTCGTAAAGCTCCGTAAAATTGAGTCAAGTCTGAGCAGCATAGATTATATAAACGCTTGATTCGGCCATTAGGGATGTAAATCAGGGACAAACCGTTAATAAGTCAGAGTGCGTACGAGAACTGGGAATCCTCATCATAGTTAGCAATGCACTTAAAGCATCAACTCCACGTGAGACTTTTAAGCGAAAATTCTATCGTGTTGTTTTATTCATAGAATATATCCACAAAAGCCCAATTCAGCGCTACTGATCAGATGTCAGGTCACCATAATATCATCTACATACTAATTACCATGCTTGAGTACGTCTAGTGAAAAGAAACTATGTAGGTATATATTCGATAATTATGACAAACTACGCTCCACGGCGGCTATTTTATGGCTTCAAGAAGTTAGAAACGCCTCGAGTACGACAGGTTTTAATTATAGCTTGCGAGAGTAACCCAACCTATTTTACACTTCATTTAGTGCCGAATTTCCAGCCAGCAGCAGACAGAGGAACACATGGACAAAAGTTTTAATTCTTCGACTGGTATGACGTAAGAATTCAATATTTCGGCTGTTCTCAAAATGTATAGGTACTTCAACTGCAAACTGTACAACATAAATATGAATTAAAAATTAAATGTAAACAGTTAAACGCAGATTTAATATACCTTTAGGAGGAAAATAAGATTTTGACTCAGCCTTGTGTGGCCAGTCAACGACAAGCGATCCATAGCGACTAAATGACGCAGTGATTTCATCTATAACAACACTAACAACAGTAACAATTATCAACCCAATGTGTGGCATGTGAAACTCATGATTCTAACACATCACACTATTCCAAAAGAAGGCTTATTTTTTGTGTATTTTACTGGGTATATAAATATACAACGTGGAAAAATTACAGTTAGAGAAAATTTAAACAAAATTTTACATAGCTCTGATATTTGCTAGAATTATATGAGGCGTGCTTAAAATTGGCAAGTGTGCTAGCTGGCACCTTTAATATGGGTGTTTTAAAACTTGATAAGAATTTGGAAACGTTAGATTTCATAAGAGTGTATTCTTATTCACATCATACTCAAAACAGTAGTCTTAAAGATGTATATTGCAGCACGAAACATTGTCTAAAACTCGGTGCTTTGTATTTGATATAACACATATATGCAGTTATAGGTATTTATATTACATGAGCAAAGGTATTGTATATTTGGCGCATATTTGAAATACACAGCAAGGAAGAATTTTACACACTGGAGTATAATATTTTCAAAAAGAAAACCATGTATATCCGGAAAGTTCAAACTCTCGAAAACCCACGTAAAATCGAAATACGGGTCAGCACCAGGGCGAATTTAGGTAGTCTGGTTGGTGCACGGTTTGTGAGTCTATTTTAATAATAAGCTAGTATTTTCTTGCCACTCATGTAAAATATGCATGAATCCTCGCCAGTTTTGCGTGATTTTACCTTCTAAAATTAGTATTTAGGTCGTTCCTATATTAGCATAAAGCATTCGTTCACACATATTTTCACTTCTAACTTAACTTTCGGCGCTCACTGCCACGCCCAGTTATCTACTAGTAGGACATCGCGGGGGAACCATCTGGAGATTTTGATATAAATGAATGACTTTGCGACTATGTAATGAGCAAAACGTTGCACATACGAATCATCCACCACAGCCTCACTTCCGAGAGTTCGGCTGTATCATACGCCATACAATTCTAAAACCGAGCTAACCAAAGTTATGGTATACGCAGTCTGTGCCATTTAATTAATTACAAGATAAAATATTTGCGCAAAACAGTTGCACATAAAATTTTTGTGAACGAAAATTCATAATGATGTTGCTATACACTAATGACACGAAAGTTCGTGCAGAAATTCACATATTCGAGCATCAAAAATTGATATTATTTATGAAAACTTAACAGCTTTATTACAAAATAAACGTTAGCAATAACTCAACAAACGAAAGTCTAGCAAACTTAAATTTATAAGAACAGTTGGAATTTTGCTATGGCCAAATATTTATGGCTGCTTAAAATTATTGCTTTGACAGGTTAATGTTATAATGTCCGTCATGCAGCACTGATGATACGTGCGTCGATATATTTCGGAACTTTTTTTGGTTCTGCAATGTTAAATTGATAAATACCGTTAAAGATACAGTTGCAATTTTGCTATGGCCAAATATTTATGGCTGCTTAAAATTATTGCTTTGACAGGTTAATGCTATAATGTCCGTCATGCAGCACTGATGATACATGCGTCGATATATTTCGGAACTTTTTTTGGTTCTGCAATGATAAATTGATAAATACCGTTAAAGATACAGTTGGAATTTTGCTATGGCCAAATATTTATGGCTGCTTAAAATTATTGCTTTGACAGGTTAATGTTATAATGTCCGTCATGCAGCACTGATGACACATGCGTCGATATATTTCAGAACTTTTTTGGTTCTGCAATGTTAAATTGATAAATACCGTTAAAGATACAGTTGCAATTTTGCTATGACCAAATATTTATGACTGCTTAAAATTATTGCTTTGACAGGTTAATGTTATAATGTCCGCATGCAGCACTGATGACACATGCGTCGATATATTTCAGAACTTTTTTGGTTCTGCAATGTTAAATTGATAAATACCGTTAAAGATACAGTTGCAATTTTGCTATGGCCAAATATTTATGGCTGCTTAAAATTATTGCTTTGACAGGTTAATGTTATAATGTCCGTCATGCAGCACTAATGATACATTCTTTATTTGCAACTCATGCGTAGATATATTTCGAAAATTTTGTGGTTCTGCAATGTTAAATAAATTGATAAATACCGTTAAAGATACTAAATTCCTAGTCCATATTCATCATTGTAATAGTATATTTGAAAATACGAGTTACCTTCGTCGATGTCCGGCGGTAAACCTCCGACAAAAACTTTACGTGAATACTTTTCCGCCGCAAGTGCTGATACGGCGTCGACCATACTTGTGCTCGGACTAGGTAGCCCAACAGGGACCGACGACATATTTGAGCTGCTATGGCATGGAATAGCCAATGAGTTAACAGCTGCAGCATTGTCAACAATTCCAGACGACTGGTCTAGCATATATCCATTTGGTACTAAAATAATAGTGGATCTATTTGAAAATATTGTTCCTAACAAATGTATTTTACTGATCATGTGTTCTGTCCAGATATATACTATTACTGTATAGTTTTGGATTATTTGCAATGCTAACGAACCATGAAACGATATGAATATTGCAAAGACGTATTTATGAAAACTTACAAGTTTGCAGTAACACCGTATAAAATACTTTGCTACGCTGATTTTTAATATGTTGGATTAGGGTCAGAAGAGGCTTTTAAATGAGCCATATGAGACCCCAAATACACGAAAACGCAAATATCTCCGGAATCGCTCAATGTATAATATGGGTATTATTGGTTTCGATTTGTAGAGCATTTCATCCTATGTGCCTGCAAATATTGCATTGTTCCAGCTGCTGAGTTGGGTCAAAACAGATTGTTAATTTGCGCACGGGGCCCAAAATAGACCAAACCGCGAATATCTCCACAACCGCTCGAGCTATATGGTCACTATAATTCTGGGCTCTACATTCATTTAAAAAATTTGCCAGGGGGCATGAACGAGGGGGGCTGGTTCCAAACCGGGAGATCCTCGAATTTGCCAAGAGAAGAACGGTTAAAATTCATGTCAGAAGCACTGCCAAAATACTTTTGATGGACAGAAAAACCGACTTTGAAACAAAGTTTGCCAAAATTTAGTACAAATTTTGATCAAATTTGATGTACTTTGAACCGATTGTAAACAAAAATTTTATCAAAAGGCAATGAACCGGACAGAGCCCAAAATTTGACAGGGGGGCACATGTTTTGAACCAGGGGAACCCCAATTTGGAGAGCCTAGTAATTGGTTTCATTTTGTAGAAAAATTCATCCTATATATATCTGCGCATGAAGTGCTGCTGTTGTAATTATTTACGGCATGAAGTGCTGCTGTTGTAATTATCTACGGTGCACGGTTGAGTCAAAACTGGTTTTTGAATGGGCTATAGAACCCAAAATAAACGAAAATGGCAGTATCTCCGCTAACACTAGAAATATATAGATGTGTTGGGTCACGTTTTTCAAAGCAATTTATCGTCTATATAGCAGCGCATGATGTGTTATTGGTATTATTTATGCTGCAGCGGTCAAAAGGGGTTTTTGAAAGGGGCCACGTGATCCAAATTCAATCAATGGAGCTATATGAGCGTTACTGGTCACATTTTTCAAAGCATGTGATCCTTTATATATCTGCAAATGGTGTAGTGTCATTCTATTTGTTATTGCTCCCATTTTAAAGAGCAATTTATCCCCTATGTATCTGCACATGGGTATTGTTATTGCCATTATTTATGCTGCAGGGTTTGGTCAAAAGGTTTTTGAAAGGCGCCACGTGATGAAAAATCAACCGGTTGAGTTATATGGGTATTAGTGGCCTCAAATTATTATTATCTTGGTTTGGTAAAAACCGGTTTTTAATGGGCAACAGAACCCAAAATACACGAAGACGGCAATATCTCCGCAAACAAGTGAGCGATATGGTTGCTACTGATCTTATTTTGTTGAGCAAATAGCGATAAAACAAGCAACTAGTATTACATTCTTAACTACATTTACGATATACGAATTAAGAAAATTAGCATAATACGTTGTGTTGATCCAAAAAGAAGAAAGCCCTATGCTTGAACCCTAAAGCTAGAACACTTCAGCTATTGTTCAGATCACAGTTGCAATGACAAAAACTTCATCAAAAATGGTGCATAAAAAGGGAAATAAAATCGTAGACATATTTTTATGAATAAAACAGCAAAAGCCTTCACCTTGAACATTCATCACCTATTATTCTAATATTGTGGGTCCACAATATTTTTATTGCAGATGGTATGTCAACTTCACTGTGCCCCTAAATTACATCACATTTCCACATTATTAGTTTATAAATTTCCAAACTGCAAAGTAACCATTTTTCAAACCACATCGAGTTCGGAAAGCTATTAAATAGCTGTTAGCTATCTAATATGCCAAATCATCCTGGCCTGGCCACAGTGTGGGCTTCGGGGCGGTGTATCCCCACTGTTGAAACCCCCATGTTCGTGAAATTTATCTCCATGTTTGCCCCTACACTGGCGAGACCACAATATTCAACTAAATCCATGATTCATTGTCGTTAAAATAATGTTTCTGTGTAGTGAATATTTCTTCAGTACTAAATACTTGTATGACAACGAAAATACATGAAAATATGTAGCCTGCACAACAAATTTTCGTTTCCTGCCAATTTAAAGTTTCGTCCAAGAATAAGAGGCTGCAGAGTTTATCCCCGTTTTGGAAGGCTGTGAACAGGCCAAGCATATACCACATAATGTTGTTGTTCTATTAGATCAATACAGTACAGCGATAACAGAACGATTTCAAGGAAAAATTTCAAATATTCGCCTGCTTAGCTGCAAAAGCATTAAAACCCTCTAATGTTCCCGTTGAAAAACCTTCGTTTGACTTACACTGCAATAATGTGTCGCTTAGTCCAGAAAAGGAAAGTGTATTTGCTGCAGCTAAACGATCCTAAAACAGTTAATAAAGTTTAGAAATAAAAATTAGCTCTACATAGACAAAATAATAATTTTTTCTATAGTGTGCACCATTATTTGTTTATAAATAACATGATTTTTCACACTGAGTGTAAAGATTTAATGTAGAATGGCAAGAAAGTGCTGTTTAACACCGCAGTAAAGCCCAATGTCAATGACCATGCATCATGACTATTATCAACAACAATCGGTAGACAAACGAAAATCAGTAGCCATTGTCTTTAATAATATATATATACGACTAAGCTTAAGACAAAAACATTAACCATATGATTTTTGTGTAATAGCAAAAACATTGTTCATAGTTACGTAAAAATATGAGAGTCAGTGATTTATTAGTGACTGACAATGAAAGATTTCCAAACAGTAAATGGTAATCCACTGTCGTTAATTATCTTTAAATTAGCACTCGCCTATGCGCACGAACAAACTAAATTGTAATTCTGGCGCGCACTGTAGTTATGACGTCATAAACGAAACGGTTCTACCAGTATATAGTTGTTATAAGTCAAATTGGACAAAATTTCGTTCATACATAATTTCGATTTTCGCTAACGAAAGTAGCATATTTTTGATTGGTTCAAAACTAGTGCGCAACAAGTTTCTAAAATAGGTTTTGGTTGGCGCAGGTTAAATTTACATTTCGCAAATCTCACGATGAAAAACTGAGCTTGGAAAATAATTAAAAACCAAATTTTGTTTGAATGAGCAAAAAAAATGAGAACCACACGTACCATTACGAATGAACGTCTTAGAATAACTAACAGCAATATTATTTCTGTCGGCAAACGGTGGCATTTAGCTTACGTACTACATTATTAGAGACTGTAGTGGTCCTTGGTACTAATCTTAGTACGACTAAAATAGTTTATAATGGCATCATCAGGTTGTGCAAGCTACCAATAAACCGTCAAATTATGCTGTAAGTTATTGTGAAATAACTCGAACAACTAGCAAATAAAACATTGTAATGCAGCAGCATATAAAACATGCAACGCGTGTAAAAAATATTACCTGGATAGAAAGCTGACCGAAGCATTGCGTTATATCAACACCAGTAGCATGTGACGAGGAAACCACTGAACTGTTGCACCCATTTTGTTGCTGCGTATAGGATGCTAAAGGTGGCGGAGGTAACTGGCCAATCATTCCCTGATTGGCAGGTTTTGTAGCATTAGCGCCCACAGACAAAGGAGTTGCTGCAGGTCTGATACCGCTTCCTTGTTGCAAGGAAGACAGAGATGGAGTAGCAGACGAAGCGTTTCGACGCGTCGCTAGTGTAGCTAAGTGACCCTTAAGAATAAATCATATTCAACTTATACAGATGCTCTAATGAGAGATCACAAGTGTGCTGTAATTACTAAAACTAAGATAAGTGCCGAGTACCGAATTTGTCGCTTTGGAACACCATTTTACCTTGATCTGAGTAGAAGTTTCCGTATTTTAAATATATGCGGAAATATATGGAACAACTAGTCCTTATCACTATCAACTAAAAACTAACAACTTATTACTATCAAGAAAAACAGTGCTCGAGATATTTGGAGTTTTGGTACAAGACATCCGCAGAGAATCGGTGAAAGGCGGACATTTTTGCACTCTCTCAATTATCTTATTTTATATAGATGTTTCTTATGAACGCCGTGTTTAGCAACTGATTACTGCAGGCAGCTGTGCCTCTTTATTAAATACCAAAACTAAGAGTCATCTTACAGATTACTATTTCGACGTTAAGAGAATACATCAGCGAAAATTCGGTGATCGATCGTTAACTCGATATAAACTGGGTGCTGCTAATCGGCGCGGCGTTAGAAGGGTTTTAAGGTCATACATGGCACGCAAGACGTACGGGGTAGCTTTTAGAGCTTCAACAGTATATATATCGATTGTTGATAACTAAGATGTCCTCACGACAAACCATACAACTTCGGAGGACGCCTCTCACAACGGCGCATATTAATCGGCTTTCAGTTAAAATATACCAAGCAACTCAATATTATGTAAAGAACAAGAAGAATACTACTGATTCACTGAAAACAAGCAGATTTATACATTTCGCTGTAAACTAAGTGTTTGAACTATTAGGATTTAATGTATTTATGTAGTATAACAGGCTTTTATTATTTTCACAACATTAATACACCTTCATACCATTAACATCTGATTAAAGATTTTAGAGTCTCTCAAGTGGTGTTTCTACGATAATGCTATTATATATCAGAAATCAACCTACCTATAAGACTAGCAGTCGTTAAACCAAGAAAAAATATCAAACATATCATTTACAAAATTAACTCATAGCGATTTCTAAGGTATGCCGTGCCAAAAATTTTTGATCAATCGTAAGTGGTATTTGCCCACTTACTAATTTTTAACCGCGTATTAAATGTGAATTTAGAGTATAGCGCTATACATTAATTCTTCAGTACTTGCTCATGAATTAGTATATAAAAACATTGAAATATTTCTTAGTCAATGTATGACTGTACAATTTTCAGGTAATGGCCTAAATACAACTACAACAACGTTTTTATTGTACTGAATAAAATCACAACATGACAAAACGTGCAAATTATACAACATCACTGTCCTCAGTTTATAGTCCTACATGTGAACACAACTTATCTTAAATATATAATATCTTAAATGTAATAAAGTTAAAAATACTGAACCTGAAACTGTTCCGACTGTGCCATCTGCTGCGTGGTCACTATCCCGGCCGCTGACGTCCCTGGCACAATCGATGGCGCGGCAAACGCAGACGCATTCATCTGTTGTTGCAGTTGACCGTATAGAACGGCGGCATTCGGTGCGTTACCAAGAGCAGACGAAAAGAAGTTTGGTGGTGGAACGCCTATGTGAATAGCGTCAGCGGAGGGATACTGGTGATAATGAACACTTTGGTTTCCACTAGCGGTCACGGAAGAAGACCCTGAAAGCTGACTCGGTGAATCGTGCTGATGTATTATCTGCTGCTGATGCGGTGGAGGTGTGCTTGCTAGGCCATTGGAGTTCTGATGCTGCTGATGAAGCATTCCGCCAACACCGAGAGTTATATGGTGACGATTATTTGGCGACAGATTAGGAGGTCGAACAAGTGCAGCAGAGAAAGGCGGCGATAGTTGCTGAGAATGTTGATGATACGTAAATTGATTTTGTGATGCTACAGTGGTAGCAGATAAACCAAAACTCGCCTGAAATTTGTAAACACACATTTATTTAAGATCAAAAGCGTAGTCATAAGTATAAATTATCACTTAACAGTACTCAGTTTGGAAACTATTTGATTGAAAATCTTCGTGTGTGCAATAAAACAACCTGATTGCTTTGTCATGATAAGCGTTACTATAATTTTTAGACACGATCCTGTCTCGGTGGTGTGACGTTCAATTACAGTGTCGCTTCAACAAAAGTTGTATTTCAACCTTTAATATCCGGTCTTTAAAAACCATGAAAAATACTGCAAATATACTATGCATGGTTTTAAAGGACATGAATGGGGAGGTTGGTAAGTTGCACTTAGTTCCGCTGTATAAGTGATGTTTCATTAAACCCTTCCGGGTGCCGCCATTGGAAGAAGAGGGTGACTGTCATGATGGGCGGAGCTAGGATGTCTAAAGGTAGGGTTGAGAGCTGACAAGGCTCGCCGAAAATTTCAGTATGCGGAGTTTACTATTCGCAAGCAGCAGGCGCCAGTACCTTCGTTGATCGAAAAGGGAATTTCTAACCCCTCATTAGCTGGTCCAGAGCTGACCCATTATAACTACTTTCCCGATCTCAACGTACCCCTGAAATACTTAATTTTGACCCCAAGAAATTTTTCTTTTATCATGGTAAGGCGAAACTTAAGCGAATTTCCCATCTAAGTCATAAAGTACAGAATACTGACACCAGCCGGTGTATAAAAGGATATATACGTATACAAAAATATATATAATGCATATTATAGTATTAAAGTATCATGTATTACATAATATATTATGTATGTAAAACATTACCCACATTGACCTCCACCCCGAACTCGGAACGAGACCTGGCCACGAAAGCCCGCTATTGCCAGACGCCTGGCACCCTGGCGTTATATACGTACTTTGACACAAACAAAATTTTTTGTCAAGTAGGCTAAACATTAAATGCAACGAAAATCGCTGGGTGTGAAAATTGTATTATTAGGTTTTGGAGTGTGGGACACTGTAAAAATACAAAAAAAAAATCCGTGATTGAATTTCATTGTATTCGCTAACTCGGTTTTAAATCATATGTGAGAAACTACGTATGTATCATTCATTCCAAAAACTCTAGCGTGAGATGGGATGACTTAGTTTTCAACTAAAGACGACCAGACTTTAATCTTTCCAGCAAAAAATTAGCTTAATCAATTTGTAACCGGAAAGGCATTCCTTCGGTTCCAGTGGCAACTTAATAAAAGTATAAATGTTCAACTACATGGCGTCAAAAAATTCTTTCACGTACTGTGAAAACGAAAGTATAGTCAATTCAAGTAAAAATGTCGGAAAACTGCGCTCTTTTGGTTTAATTCGAAGTAAACTACACACCAAGAATTTTCTTCAGGAAATTCTCAAATGAGATTTAAAAATTTTTCGTTTATTATTTCTAAGGCGTAGGTTACAATTCATTGATCACACAACCTTATAAGCAGACAGTACTATTTTTATCACATCTAGAAATTATCGGTTCTAAGATTATCAAATTTTTAACAAATAAACCACGACGTTTTCCTAAATGCAAACTTAATGGCGACCTCAGTTTACAAAATGTACTAATTTTTTATTAACATACGTTATGTACTATGGGGAAATCAAAATTTCGGACGCACACAGACAATTGCAACTACTTCCGCCAAATTAATAATGCGAGGTATAAAGTAACTCTTCCACGTGGCTAAAATGATAGAATTTTTCTCTAGTCTCCAAAAAATTCCAATGTTTTTCAAGCGGTGCCAAAAATCGCTTAGATTTACAATTAATAAAGATCCAAAATTGTTGCTATTCTTGAAATTACACTTATGTGACGCTTTCTGACAATAAGCTAGCATATTTCATCGTCCAACGATTTGAACAGGGAGAAACCCAGGCAAACTGTAGCAGAATCACCCTCCAGGTACTTCCCGTTCACCTCCGAACAGGGGACTCCCACATGATTCCCCCATGTATAATTTTGTTATCTTGGAGAAGCCAACACAATAGATTTTAGGATCTTTTGCATTCTGAACCGTTACAATAATCGCTCGGTTGCTAAACCATACATATACATTAGTGAAACTCGCTTGCTCGAATTCGAGTGGTGAGAACAATCCCCCGAAGTCTGTTGTAGAAAACACACACAAACAAAGCCTACACACAGTACGCAGGTGCAGCATTATATAAACCGTGAGTGATGAGTCATAGTTACGCCCGCCTCTTTTGTTAGCCAACGTATGCAGTAGACAAAACATCATACAACGAGTACAAAAACAATGAACTAACAATTTAATAATTCAAAAAATCCCTAAATTGACCGTGAAAACAACGTTAAAGAATTCAAACCGACACTTGAGAAAAATCTCATTTTTCATTATGAAGCAGAAGTGTGATAAATATTTGCCACACAATATTTTATACTCTCGCAATCAGCTTGTTAGCCCAGAAAACCCCATATCCGACACTAAAACCAACAATAAGCACACATTTAGGTGGATTTCCCACGCGTTTTCACCAAATATGAAATTTGGCGCCAACTATAAACTTAATGACTCCAGATTGGGAAGTAGTTGAAAAACTTGTTATATATCATTGGAAAGCCATGGTAAAACTACATGGAATAGGCCTATTAGTTTACGGATATCTCGTTTACTTATTGAGAAAAGTCGCAAAAACTGGAGGGGGTGCCCGAAAATGGGCCAAAATGACGTCACTTTGCCCCATAACTTTTCCCACGGGAAAAAATTCAAAAATCGGGCTCCGTCACTACACCTAAATCGACCATTGTGGTTCGAATGAGCTATCTTGCATCAAAATCCGCTCAACCGTTATCAAGATCCAGGTGCGACAGACACACTGACAGGACCTCTTCAACCCCCTCCAGAGCCAAAATTGAAAATTCTCGTTCCACTCGCTGCCTTCGCTCTCTCATTCCACTCGAATTCAATTACATAGGTGCCGAAATGTGATTCAATCTAGTGGTTTCGTAAATGATTGTAACGGGAAGGAGGGTAAGCTGCAAAGGGGTGGCTCAATTTTCGAAACCTACAATTTTCCCGTACGTTTGCTAATTTTCGAATTTTTGGTAAAAATCTCTCCAATTTTTGTTAATTGTGTGCTGAGCCTTGGGGTAAATGTAGTTTGGAAAAGGGATGTGAAATGGGGTCGGAGAGGGGACGGGTGCGAGCCTTAGGGGACGGCATATTATTCTTTTCTTTTTTATCAAACATAACAAATTACCTGCCCGCTCGTAATGCTTGTTGCTGCACTAGATGCTTCAGTTGCAGTAGCCAAACCTACATCTTCCGTTGCTGGCGCCACCGAAACCCTCGACTGTTGCTTAAAATTTCGACCATTCATTAATAATTTGGTATCACCAGCCGACGTCACATCCGAAGCGTTAGAATGTAATACAGTAGTCATGGACTGGAATTGGTCAAGATCAGCACCATGCCTTGACGTCGCTGGAACATCGCCAGATGTTGCGTTAATTCCTAGAAAGCAAGGTTTTGACAATGGATGTAAAACACTTGCGTAAATTATGAGATTTTTAACAATAATCTGAGCCGCATGATATATGACGAAAAGTCATTGATATATTTGGCTTCGACAGTTTGACTTATAAGGATTATTGTGATTGTTGAATATGCTGTGCAGGAAACGGTGCTTGAAACCAAGACTAAAGCATTTGGCCACACTGGCAACTGAAATCCAATGGTAGTGTTTAAAAAAGTGTAATGTGGGAATAGAATATGTTCCCGCAAAGACGTTAAAAATAGACAAAACTCGATTTTAAGTTTTTCGATTTGCTCAGCGCCAGGTCATTTTAAGCCGGCAGATCCGAATTACGTTGATGAATATCAATTTAGCGCCAAATAAGTCGCTTCGATGTCGGTGTACTGTCGGAACGTATCAAATTTTCTAACACAGAATACTTAGAAACATATAACACGACTAGTAGAGCAAATTTCGTATATTTTGCGAGACAAATATTAGGTAGTGGCCATATTCATTTCACCGTAAGTCTGATTTTTGAACCAAATTACTTAGAACTAACCCCATTTAAGAACGACCGCCTTAAAACGACATCTCCGAGATTACGATTTTAATACGCTCGTTTTAAATGAGGAAAACTCAAAGGCAATCGGATGTGTCATAAGAAATCAAAACGAGTTTTATTTTAACATCTTAATGCTCCATTAATGGGCACATTTTGCATTATGTCCACGGTGAAAACATCAAAAGAGTAAAGTGTTTTGAGTATATAATCAGGAGATAGCTACAGTAGAAATGGACAATTACCAGTTCGCATTCGCTAAATCCATTCGAAGGGTAATTGCATTTACACGACTGTTTAGACTAACCACATCTAATTCACGTATATACTATCACAGGAAAAACATACATGAGATCGTGGCAATCTAATTTAGTTCTTGCAAAAGTAGGCTATATCTTCGGCCAGTTTACAAAATGCACATAAGAAATGTGCTCCAAACTGCAGTTTCTAATAGGAGCTACTGGATATAGACATGGTTCGCAGTTTGCCAACACCAAATCGGTTATATTTAGGTATGTATATTTATTATTTGGAGTGCTGGGTCACTTTAATGGTGGAGCGTTACTTATGGGACACCCTGTACAACTAATATTTACGTTGCAGCTATAAAAACAAATAGTAAGTTAGCACTTACTAAAAATATAACGTGCATGGAAAACTGCCTTGTTATAATGGCTAAAAATCTATTTTGATTCCGTTCCAACCACGTCCTTTACTCTAGCTTCGCCATTTTCTGAGAATTTTGAAACCAGGCATGAACCGGGGCCCCCTAGTTCGGAACTGGGGCGCTGCCGGATTTTGTTAGAGGGCATGAACTGGAAGAATCCTGGATTAAAATGGGGCGAAATCTGAAAATCCTTAAATTTAATGCTTTTCACCGAAAAAAGCTAAAATTAATAAACAGACTCATAAACGGTGCGAAAGCGTCTATATTGAGAATAAACCCACCATTTCAAATAAAATTTTTAACTTCATAAAGACATTGTTGTAAAAAAATTTGTCTATTTATGGGAGCTGGCGGTGTTTTCACGGAGGAGGGGGCACAAAGCGCCCACCCCGGAGAAGCAGTTAATATCTTACACACTAGAATGTCATAAATAAATACTAGTGAAAAGTAATATTGCTTGCACACCCGCTCCATAAAACTAGTAATACTATCGAGATTGCAGAGCAGTAGTGAACCATAGGTACCCCTACGCCTTTTGCGTGCACATCCAATCAGCTCTCGATAGCATACTTCGATATGCTATATGTACATATCACACAATACCGCAACAAGTTCAATCACACACATTGCCGGAAAACCCCCAAATGAAATAGTGAAACTGAAAAAGCGTCAGAATAAAATTTCGAATTTTTGATCGAGGTACCGCGACGGTGCTGTGTAACATCAGAGCCATAAAACAAAATCGCTGGAACCATGAATGGCAACCAAAATCACAAATGAAGTAAACAAAACGGTTCCATGATTTAAGTAACCCGGAAACACCCACTCAGGGTGATATAATACCTTGCATCAGCCTAATGTAACAGTCACATCAGCGTGTGATATACATACAACACAGGAGTAACCGGAATCCCTGTTCCGGCGAAAATCGTGGCCCGGTTGCGGTTCCAGCAAAGGGCAAAAACCATACTGGAACAGAAATTCCCGTTTCAAAATTATGTTTGAAATTTCCACATTTTTGCTTCATCTGTGAGCCAAACATATATATATATATATACAATGATAATATATACAATGATCAAGCTCCAATACAACCAAGCAAAAGAAAAGATTAACTAAGCAATTTGTCGTCTGAAACGTAAGTAGGGCACATAATTTCAGTAGAAATTTTTTATAGTAACCTGCCGAAGTTTGTTAACAAATCAAAGCCAGATATGGATTACGTAAAAGTACTTAGCGTATGCTTGGCTAACATATATTGCGTCAAGCACAGTGCGCTAGTAAACTTTGTAAATCAGTCTAAATTGAAGTAAAGTTATCTGCAACGCAGCCAGAAACTGCTTTCTTGGCAATGAACTGTATTTATTGAAACTATGCGAACAACATCAGTTTGTCTCACTTATAGCATTCTGATTAGGAAGTTATCATCATTATCATCTAACTGACGAGCACTGTTTGTCCATCGCTAGCCTAATTAGTGTCTCTGACCACTGATCAGAAAATTACCTTCTATTGTTTTCTTTTAGAACCATATAATCCAATAATTTCAAGTTTCCTACAGAACAACATGTAACAAGCGTATGTGTAGTAAAACAAGACGACTGGAGACAAAGCGAACGTGTTTATTGTACGCTCCATGAGTTGTAGGCACATTCAATTTAACGCAGTATACGTAAGGGGGTATAGTGGATGGCATTTTTTGTTCTGGTTGTCCAAAAACCGACATATTGATCCATAAATATTATTAGCTTCCTCAGTCTCTTTAAAGTTTCAGAAAGGCAATAATGCCATCGCCATACATTAAGTTTACTGTGAAAGTTATTCTTAATGCATTTTAAATCGACTATACTTTTTCCTTCTATTACTATACCAATTTCTTCCTTCATCTGTTTTACCATATACGTATAAATTTCTAAAACCAGGTTTCGGTTCCGGTTTAAATGGACGGTTCAGGTTCCGGTTATTCCCTGGTACAACGTCATAATTATTGCATCAGGTTCTTCAGTGCATCACGTGACCACGACTATATACTATCATACCCACGGGTCGTAGAACAAAACTAACACTGGCAATGAGTTTTCCATGCCTGAAAACCGACAAGTGCAAACTATTAGCGTTCCAGGTCGTCACAGTAAAGTTAGGAATTTCCACGAGGGTGCCATACTCCCACATCCATGGAACTATGGGTCGTAGTACAAAACTAACACCGCAATAAGTTTCCCATGCTCGAAAATCTTCATTCAAGTGAAACTTTTCAGACGCCAAAGACGTAAGAACAAACTTTCGAATTTTGTGTTGAGGAACCACGAGGCTGCCAAACCTCAAACCCAACCTACAGAACCGGAGATTAATCGAAAAACAAAAAATGTATCGGCATTTATCATTTTACTATGACATAAAACCAAATTAAAACGCTCAGAGATTACACGGTATATCATTTTGCCGGTTCGAATGAGCCAAAGATCATGAGGGTTACGTCATTCCCGAGTAATGACCGATCACAGACACACACGAACTTTAAAAGCTTTGACCCCTGCAACGCACAATCTCTGCTACGATACACTACGCTCTGATTATGAAATCAAGTTATCATGAAAATGTAAACCCGAAGACAATTTGGAAGTATCGGTATTTGTTCGCCTACTTAACCAACGAGGGTCGGTAATTTAAAAAAAACGTGTTGTGCATTGACTTATTTTAGAAGCTGTTTTGACATAAATCATATTTAGAGAAATGTTATCGCAACACTCGTTAAGTAATTACATATATAGTAACCAATGTACCATATATATTCAATTTGGGAAAAATTTCTCAACAACTCTGGTTACTAAATATTTGGTTTAAAAGTGCTAAAATTTTTGGAAATTTTACCAGACGGAAATGTTTCCTTCGAATCTACGAAAACATTTACCACAGGTTACGTTAACTAGAGTTGAAACAGGCGAACATATAGTATCCAAGTACTATATATTTAAGACAAACGTACACTCTCCGTAATACACGAAAAAGGCAGTACTTGAACGTGTTGAACTTGAAGGTGTGGGGGCCACACTTGATACGTGGGAAGGCCATGTAATGCAGCATGGTTAATTGAATGCCACGAATTTGTTTGTTTTGATACGCGAATTATAGTTTTGTTTGTTTGCGATACTTCGAGTGATTTTGTGAAGAACCAAGTTTGACATTTTTAAAATGATAAATCTACACTTAAATTATTAAGAACACTTAATAATTTCTTCTAGTTCTTGCCACAAAATCTTTGTTGTTAAAACGTCAATTTGCGCTGCATAATCACATGTAGATTTGAACGCCGACTCTTGTTCTGTGAATATGTGCATATATATAATTGGTTTGGAAAATAAAATAATAGTGTTGCGTTGCTTCAGCAGTTAAACTCTGCTTCAAAAATTTCGCTGATAATACCTACATTACAAGCTCTTTCAGTTGGTGACGCCTTCAGCGCAGCACATGTTTATTCCACCTGTTTCCATTGAAATATGTTTCTCAAGAGCATAATCGCATAGATCCTTCTGTAACACATTTAGTAGTTATAACGTACGTTGACATCGAGCGACGTACATTATAATGACAATAGTTATTGAGGAATATTTTACAAATTAAACTGGGTATTCACAGTTATATGTAATTTCTTAATACGTATTTAGAATTACGATATCTCAGCAAACATTGTGTAAATCAAAGTTGCTATTAAAATTGGCTAAGTGAACTGGGCACATTGTTGGCGAAAATTTTGTCTGGACCATGAACCAAACCGGACCGTTCCTCATGTTGCGTCAACTACATAGCATATATAGCTACCTAAGACATAGCCTTAGTTAAAAAAATAAACATAGCGGCCACACCTGTAATCGCTCGTCCGTTTTGGGACTGAAATTGACGTTGAAGCTGCATGTCAGTTAAACCATTACCGAAATGAGCCGTCGAAGTCTGCACACTGTGCTGTAGTCCAAGCTGAACAATGTCCGTTAAAGCCTAAAACGTTTGAATAAGGTAATTCGGAAGAAAACAGGTAATAAGTAAATTTAACGGATTTAACATTCTTGAAGCCGGAGGAGAGATTTCATAACATCAATACTACGAGCTTTAGCTTAAAAATAAATGCTGTTTCCATGAATTTGCCTGATAAGCTTCGAAGCTTGGATGAAAATAACCTTTTAACTTTTAAGAAATTAATATGGACTATGCATCTGACTACCAAGCCAACCATCAAATTGAAATTTTACGCTACGTTAAATACAAGTAGCTTGTTTTATCGCCAAGGTGATGAATTCCGAAGAGACATACATAGCTGTAAAGAGCATCAACCTACAAAATATGATGAACCTCCGACATAACGAAAATGAATTGTTCTACGAAATCAAAACAATATGACCCATTTAGCTTGAGCAGCTGTGGAGATATCGGCGTGTTCCTGCATTTCCTGTTCCATGGGACATTCAAAAACCCGTAAATGCACACTTGTTGCACCTATACAAAAAATGAATTATGGTACGAAACAAGATCAACGGCGCCTAGCTTAAGCGATTGCGGTGATACTGGTATTTTCGTGTATTTTAGGTCATATAAGCCACCAAGAACTAGTTTTGGCCAAACCCCACGGCATAAATAATGACAAATCAGGACACCATTTCCAGCTATACAGAAAAAATATTGCTCTACCCGATGAGATCAAAACACCTATATAGATCCGCCTGTTAGCGAGATATTGCCGTTTTCGAGTATTTTGGATTTAATGGGCCGAATAAAAAACTCTTTTAGATACTAAATCAGTCAAGTAGCAAGTCATTATGTTATTTACAGTGCACAGTGAACCCATTTTGGCTCAAATATCCAAACCGATTATGGATATCTAATAGGCACAGCAAGATTTCGTCGGTTCGCTCCTTTCACTCACAACACTCAGAATTCAGTTATCAATTCATAATTGCTATTCGATACATATTGCCACGATAAACTATAAACACACTGAACACAGTCGATGAGCAATAATTTTACTAAAAATCCTGTTAAGATATTTACACCTTTGCTACATGCTCCTAGGGAGATAGGGTACGAATCCATACGTTGCCGTAACAAAACTGCTGTATCAAATATATAGCAGGACGCGATGTCGTTTGAGACTTGTTCTCGGATGCGATTTGTAGTCGAGACTCATCATGCCACCGTAAGCGACAATAGCGTAAACATTACATCAATTTGTGGCTTCTCCAATGTGCCTCCACTAAACAGAGTTTTACTACCAGGAAAAGCTTGCTCCTAAAAAGACCTATCCCGCAAATTTTGAAGCACCCTCGGAAGTGTTTTTTTCAAAACGTTACAGCTTTTTGTGAGGGGTTCATTTCCCAAACTAGGCAAGTGCGGGTAAACAATTTGTCTCTCAAATACAGCAATTATTGCTCAGTTACAATAACAAGACATTTTTACGGCTAAGCACCAAAACAGAAATGACATACCTGTAATCGGTCGTCCATTGTGCGACTCAAATTGACGCCGTAGCCGCATGTCAGTTAAACCACAACCAAGACTAGCAGGTGAGTTCTATACAATATAATGCTACTGCAAATATATAGTTAAACGTAAAACGAAAAAATGTGCTACCCTAAAACCCTAATAACGGACATTGTCAAATTTTCCCACTATACCATACGGCTAGTATGGATTCTTTATTTTACTACAATGAGAATTCAAATATTTGTTAAATTGCCACGTATCTTGTAGCTCTTGGACTACTATCGCCTAAGCGCGGTTTTTATTGCCATCACTAAACATAGTATATACTGGCCTGTCCCAGTGGGGGGGTGGGGGACCCCCCCCCCACTTTCCAAATCCCCCATGTTCGTGAGATTTTCCCCCATGTCCGTCCCCCCACTCGGCCGAAACCCCCCATGTTCAACTAATTCCAAAAATTTTTTATGTCTGAAAATTTATGTTCTTTGTTTGCAAATTGTTTTTAAACATTAATTACCACTATTTATATATAATGCTAAAATATTGTTTTTAGCTTGAAAGTATGTTCACAATAGTTAACATACATGAAAATATGGAAATATTTTGTATTTTTAAGCAAAATTTATCCCCCCACTTTGAAATTTCGCTCGAGAATGAACACGGGGCCCCCCGATGTTCCCCCCACTTTTTGGAGGGCTGTGGACAGGCCAGATATATATACATATTCAACGTTTGTGCTGCTCCGACATAATAAATTGGTTAATTGTCAATTTACTGCATTAGACTTAGAACCACAAAATCGTGCGGAGCATACAGTATTATGCCAAAAGGTATACCGGTAACAGATACATTCTAATGTATTATTTCATCCTTTCCAGCTTCCTCAATACCTTTATAACCATAAATGCGACCAAATATAACATTAGGTTCAAAATTACAAAATCATGGATAGCTCAAGGGGGAGTCCCACGGGATGCAGTAAAATTTCCAAAAAAAGTACATCGATCTCGATACATTCAAATGAATCGCCATCGTTACCAGCATCCTCAAATACCTATATAATATTAGATGCAATAAAATACAACAGTGAATTGAAAATCACGATATCGTGCATAGTTCTTGCGTTAAGAGGTCCATCGGCCGCAGTCCCATTCCAAAAATAATGCATTGGTCACAGATATGTCACAAATAAAGCACTCCATCAGTATAAGCATTTTCGAGAACCTTTGTACTAACAGATGCAACAAAATATGGCAGACAGAAAATCACGACAGTATGCATAATTCCTGGCTTTAGCGCATTAACGACTTGTACAGCGCCATATAGGTAGCATCATTAGACCTATCAATTTATTGCAATCATATGCAACCTTCGCACAATGTTTGGAAGCTTTACAATCTCCTGATATAGTCACACAAGGTCCGTGACACCAAACCAACGGCTCCATATTCTATTTCAGTATCGTCGACGGGATATGCAATACGTGGATTGGAATTACCGAAGTGAATACATCTGAACTTACACCTATTAAATTTTATCCCTTCGTCTGTGCAACAACGATTGAAACTGTTAAGACCAAGCTGCATCCTTTCGACATTTACAAAGCTTAACTTGAGGTGGATGCGGCACTTCAGTTTTGTTTCGTCTGCAAACGTCATCACACTACATGTACCAGCTTCTCCGATATCATTAATGAGAAATAAGGACATCAGTGGCCCAATGACGCTTCCCTGCAGAACGCCGCTAACTACGGCTATGCTTTCAGACCTTAATCCATTCACCATTTCTGTTTGCGAAGGACAGCTCAAAAACTGTTTTAATTAGGAAATAGTCTGCCTGTGATTCCGTACGCTTCCACCTTTTGCAACTTTCGGTGTGGAACGTTATCAAAAACCTTTTAAAACATCCGCTGCATCGCCATCATCGACGATTTAACCGCGCTGTCGATGAAATCGATCAACTGCCGTTGGCAGGAACGACCTTTTGTAAAAACATACTGGGTGTCATAAACAGTTTACCAATCTGGATATATATACTCAAGCAACGTTCGCTTTAGCATTCTCTTCATCAGTTTAAACACAGCAAAATTCACTTACTGGTCTGTAATTATTCAGATTTTGTTTGCTGCAGGATTTATGCAGTGGGGTAACTAACCCTGTCAACCAATCATTTACTATATCTCCGCTATGGAATGAAATTTTTAGAAGTATCGTTAATGGACCGGTTAACATCAGGACTCTCAACAATGAACCTACAGGATGCGCCTTCCGGCCCACCTGCCGTGTCCAATCGTAAACATCTGATCTCTGAGTGAACAGTGTTCACTGAACACAGTATCAGAGTTATCAAATATGCACCGCATGCTTAAGTGAGAAAACTTGTCTCCAAAATCTCAAACAAACACAGAGTTGAAGAAGTCATTGAATGTCTCCGTCGTTTCTACATAAGTCGTAGTTGTGATACCACTTACCTTTCTTAAAACGCATACTCGCTGCTTTATATGGCGCCGAACATTTACATATGCCCAAAAAGAATTACTATCACTCCTAATATTGGGCGCGAATCATTCTTCATATTTAACTATAAATCGTTAGTTTTCAACCGATGTCAACGGAAAACTGAGCGGTACCTTTTTTCGGTCCATCCTGATCACCACCAATAGAGTGTTTTCATTACCTTGAATGGTACTGTCGAAACTCTGCTTGACTTTTCCATTTGCGCATGATCATCTGGCGCTACCAAGCCGATATTCGACTTGCGTGAAAATGTCTGATCGTTCATCCTGCAAAGCGAGAAGCAAGCAGCAGAGAACGTTTCACAGACGTGGTAACAATGCAGTCATGGATTCATTTTTCGAAAATGACTATATTCGGGGCCTTTACGATCTGGGCGTCCAGCCGTTTTCTGACTTTTCTGGCGATACTGTATTTATGGAGCAACAAAATATCATGGTATTAAATCATGTTTCGGTTACAACGATAATATCATATTGATCGGAATTACAGAGCACATCTAGTGGTCACTTTCTGGTCCCAACTAGAATCATAATTTACGTACAGTTCACCATATCACTCAGAAATGCATTGTCGGAGATTAATATGTAGACTGTTTCAGGTTTGTTACCGACGGGGGCAGTCCCTAATTTTAGTCTAAAGTAGCAGGTAGTTTGCCCTTCGATGAGGATATTGAGCAGTCTAATTCCATGTATTTACCTTTAAGCATACATCCGTTAACACGCGTATATACTCTGAAAACCACCAACATTTCTTTAACGACTACATGTCCATCAGCGTTCGTTTCATTCTTGCCGAGGTTGCGATTCAGTCCGAGTTTCAGTTCGGTCGGTAGAGCGCCTGCTTGCGGGAGCTCATGGGTTGGAATCCAGCCCCAGCCCAGCTTTTCAGACAGCTGATTTCACATCCTTTCGTCTCCAATCTCCTATCGTTATGCCCAAATGAAAAATATATTTCCTAATGTTGAATGTCAGCTTCAAACTGTTATGATGTCAGGCAGATAGGCCACTTGGTAGAACGCCTGCTGGCGGATTCGAAAGCGGAAGGTTGTGGGTTGGAATCCCACCCCTACTTAACTTTTCAGTGGAACCTTTTTTACAAAACTTCGTCTCCAAGCTCCTATCGCTAGGCCCCAATGAAAAATACGTTGATATAACATTGATGTCGTACTGTGGATTGTTGAAACTACTGCCACCTTGCTGATCCTAGAATCATACGTGCGCCTTACCCCAAGTACCCTTCTGCCTGCGTGCGGGCTTCTTATATGGATTATCAATGTGAAACAAAATACCTATAACATATTGGATATGCAGGAAATGTTATATAAATATAGGCCAGTAGTATGCCTTTTTGAATACACTAAGCGCCAGTGCAGAATATGTTCTATATATAACACCTAACAGTAATGTTATATTATTTTGTTTTGTTGGGGGTAGGGTGGGAGGTGGAGGGTGGTATACATTTTCTGACGGCTATCGATATTTAAAAGGGAAGAGATTCGTCACCGACGATTGTGCGTAACGAGGTGTGGCCAGTAGAATGCCGATGGAAAGATTGGGTATGGCACGCGTCTTTTATGATGGCCACTGATATTTTGCGAGACAGCGTGACTAGTTCTAAGCATTCTTTTACCAGAAAACTCGGGACCAAAGACAATAGGCAAAATCTTTATTAGTGGTTAGACAATTAGTGGTAAAACAATTATAGTATATATACGACACACGAAATGAATGTGTTTCTTTTTGAGCAATGTTAATCCTATCCACCATAAATTCGGCTCGCTTCTTGTTTCGAACTGATTTATTTCCGCACTCGTAATTCTTTCGTTCGATCTATTACCCCTTATGGTTTAGGTTATCTAGTAATTTTATTAGTTCTCTAATGAGATTGATACAAGGTATCCTGAGAAGAAATACGCCGTAATTCTATATAATTACCTGAACCTAGGTACTTAAATTTAAACTGTTTATTAACCCATATCTTATGTAATGCAGAGCTGAGACGAATGCATGAGGGTTATATTATGAACTAGGTTATGATGAGAGCACACACCTTATTTGGAATTTTGTCTCTCTCGATACCCCGGCACCTGAGACGAATGCCAACGGGTGGTTTTAAGAAAGATTAGACAATTAAAACGAAATGAATTTATGCAAATTAGATGATTTGAGGGATGTTAGGAATAAAATAAGGAACAAAAAAGGACAGAGGGCGGGTGTAATCACTAAACTTGTATGAAACCCGGATAATTTGGTCTCCCGGGGGTTAGGAATCAAAATGTTTTTGGACTGGTTTGGACCCGAAACTTCTAATTAGCTTCGGGTAACCACTACAAGTACAAACAAAACCAGATTGTGTAAAATTGTAAATGCCTATTTAATAGCTACGTAAGCATGCGTGCTACCAGCAAACATATATTTAATTTTGAGTCAGCAATTTTGGATTTCGTCGAGTTCGGAGACGAATGGATATGAAACAAAGCTGTCCGAAAAGTTAGCATAGGGTGGAATTCGAACCCGCTACTTCCCGCCTTATTATTAGCAAGTAAACGCTTTACCGAACGAGGCATCCCTGCCATCACAGCAGTCATAAACAAGGGCGCAGGGGGCCCACTCAAAAATAGGGGACGCTACCACAATCTTTATGTTCAGTGAATTCATGATCATAAAAAATAGGCCCAAGTAACCCTGAGGGGCGGAAATAAATACAGGCCATGCCACCCCCGAACACCCCGCTCTAAGCTGTTCTTTTTTCTAACGTTATAACGTCCGGCCCTTACAGGTGACATGGGCCGCAGTTCGGATGGGCCTACCGTTCAGAAGCTCGGTGGAACAGTAATCCCTTCCAACCAGCTGCGTCCGACGACACTGCATAAAGGAACTCTTGTAGTGCCGCTTTTGGAGCCAAATGGGACTTCTTCAATGCATTTTTGAAGCTCTGAACCATTCTTTCCATTGCTTCGTTGGTTGGGGGACGGTATGAGATCCAGTCAGTAGAATAATTCCGCGAGCACCACTCCACAGCCGCGAAGTTCTTCAGAGGTGAAACAGCTCGCATTATCTGTTACGATTGTATGCGGATAACCAAAATGAGCAAAGTATTGTTCCGAAAGTTCCATCGGAGACTGTGAAGGAACGGATGACGTTGGATGGATACAGGGCTATTTTGAGTATGCGTAGATCACTATGAGCTCATTTGACCCGACAATGTTTATAGCGTGAGGGGACATGAATACGGCTTCAACGCTGCTCTGGGAGCATCCATGGGTGTACCGAATGTTTGGACTGTGCGTTCTGATGCTCTGCGCAATTTGTACATCTTTTGACCATGAACTCAGTATTAGAATCTACACCTGGCCAGAACACAGCTGTTCGAGCTAACTGTTTCATTCACTGCATCTCAAAAGAACGGATGTGTAGAATATCCAGAGTTTGACGTCAGGGTGGCTTTGGAATGACGAGGCGAGTACCATAGAAGAGACATCCGTGGGAGATGTTCAGTTTGGATTCAACTCTCCAGTACGCTTCTAATGAATTAGAGTTTTCATCGTCACGTGGAGAGCGATTTTTGGTTGGCCATCCGTCACGTGTGAAGCAAATGACTTTAGGTAATACAGCATCACGACTGGTTTCTTTGACCATGGCTACAGGATCTGTTGGTATAACCTGAATTGATTTTGTTTTGACGGTGCAGATGGTATTTACATCGTCCCTGTCTTCTTCCCCATCGAAAATGACATCTGGTCCGACCGATAGGCGACTCAACACATCCACAAATCCATGCTCCGATGTTTTTCGATACTCGATTGAACAATCGTACTGTCCAAGCATGAGGGCCCATCTAGCAAGGCCGCTGGTTGCGATTGGAGGAGTTGGTTTGCTTGGTCTGAAGAGGGCAATTAAAGGCTTGTGATCCGGCATTAGGGTGAACTTCCGTCCGTACAGAAACTTGTGGAACTTTTTCAAGTCGTAGATAATAGCCAGAGTTTCGCGTTGAACTTGGTTATATCTTTTCTTCTTTTTGGATAGAGTCAACTGGGCGTTTGCAATCGGGCGCTCGGACCAATCCGAATACCGGTGGAATAGAAGAGCACCGACGACGACTACTGACGCATCACAGGAAATTCCAATAGAAATTAAAGGATCGTAGTGTGCTAGGATTGTATCCACACTGAGCATGCTCTTTAACGTTTCGAACTCGGCTTGTTCTTGTGCTCCCCACTTGCATGAAGTACTTTGGCAGAAATTTGCCGCAAAATTTGACTGAACCGAGGAACGACAATAGGCTTTTGACTTTTCTTGGCGCCGTCATGTTGCGAACCGCGTCAACCTTCGAACCTTTTGCTAGGCCTTGTTTCGACAGCAAATGTCCGAGATACTCGGCCCTGTTGTTAGGCGAAAGAGCATTTCTCCAAACGACAACGGAGTCCTCTGTCTTTAAAGACGGTGCAGTGTACTACGACCAGTTCTGGCCATAAGGGGTCTCAGCTGCACCACCTTATATTTCATTGTGGTGCCCGCACAACCCCGGCTTCCACGACTCCTCTCCGCTGAACTGCTAGCTGACCTATTAAGGGAATCGCTTAGCTTAGCGAGCTGCCGGCGGGTTTACCAGGGTGTTCGGCCTGGCCCCTATAATGGCCCACGTATCTAGCAGTATGAAGGTCCCCTGAGGGAGTGTCAACCCCTAAGCTTGCTCACAGGTATTAAGGTTGACCCGCCTTTCTCTCATTCAGATCCTTAATGGTGGTATGTTTCCCTAATTTGATTGAGTACACGTGAACCTGGGCTTCGGCGGTGCCCTTAATTAACCTAGCACGGATCCTCTCTTTCTCTCTCTCTGAAACATTAGCTCTAGGGACACCTCTGGTTACCGATCCCAGGGGCTTATCTAGTGTGAATAAATTAGATTGAACTGGATTAGCGAGGTTGCATACAAGTTTCAGCGCTGAACCTGACGTTAATAGTTTCACAAACCACCTATCGGACAATGCCTACGTGGCCTGCAAGCTTCCCTAAGAAGCTAGTTGATTCGCAGACTCTGGTATTGCATCACTTTCTGGGACTTAACACGTTGGCATTTCCTTGTGCTATACAAATTTTAGTTCTCCGGTTAAAATAAAAGTATCGCTTACACATTGAAATCAAATCTTTAACGCTTTATTGACGGAAAATAATTACATACGCACTTGAAAAGATACATATACGCTACGTTTATACATTGATTTTATTAGGGGTACCTCGCAGCACACCCACCTTGAACACAACAGGTGGTGCGAATTCCTGCCAGCACTGCCCTGCTGCGAGGGATATGAAAATCGGCCCCTCGTGCTCTGAATTTTATTCCCCGTTGGCAAAACGCTGGCCTTTTGGCAATATATTAACAATCATTTTATCCACCATCAGTGGCTGACTACTCTTACAAACATGTTTGGTTACTCTTGTTCAATCCATGTGGGACCTCCATTCTCCACTCCACGCTCCTCGCAAACCGTGTTCACTACACTGAGTTTGGAGTCACCTGCAAACATTCCACAATTACGTGGTACCGGTTTCCTTAATAATATGATCGAAAAGTATTGTGTACCGGGGAGGAGGGGGAGCTAGTTATCCTACCAAAAGCTTGAAGCCACTGCCACGTCTCCCAAGTTCAAGACGACGTAGCTTGCCTTCCGGTAATTTTGGACCTACTCGTTTAACATGAAAAATAAATCGTTCTAACGAAGACCCTACCGCGTCTACACGGTGTGGGGGTCCGCGTCTAATAATTTTGCTTGAGTTTGGAGAGACGTTTTGGTTGTAGAATTGCTCAGGGTACTAGCTCAACTATGGAGCGCGGGCTCAAGAAAATTTGTTGAAATGGACTGTTATGGCGATCGACAATTAGCGAACATTCCAGAACATTCTGAAACTTCTAGACATTCCATAACGTCATTCCCAGAACCATCCAGAATCTTTCAGGACGTCAATTGAATAATCTTCCATAACGTTCCATCACATGATCACATATTCGAGAATGTTCCATGAGTACATAAAACCTAATGTCGAAACAGTAACGTATGACTTCTTTCAGTGCATTTGTTACGTTTGTTTCATTCAACTCTATTCTTGTTTTCAATGTTTGTTTGTTTATAAGCGTTTACTTCAAGTCCCGTTGCCTGTGTTTTTTCATTCGCACACTCGAAGATACAACAGGAATTTTGGCGCACTGAGTAGGATCCGTCCTCGGCATTTCGGTCAAAGACTCGTTTCGGTCAATTCACGTCTTCCCCGATTGCCGAAGGGTCAAACACCGAATCCGTCATGTCAGAGATTGCTCAGCTCATCGGCATGATGCAAAAGCAACTGGATGGTCAACAGAAGCGAGATCAAGAACAAATGGAGGCTATGCTCAAAGTACTACAACCGGGCGCCCAAACAAACGCCGGAGCCACCACCATGCCATCTCCTATTCCGAATATTCATGATTTTGAGCCGTTCGACTCAACGTCCGAACTTTGGCCAGACTACTGGGATCGATTTCAAACCTTCGCTGGAGCACATTCCGTGTCGGACAGCAAGATGGCCCGGATTATCCTGACCAATCATTCCAAAGAGGTCTACCGCCTGCTTGGAAATCTCGCGCGTCTTCAAAGTCCTCCAAAAGCCGTCAACGATCTTGTTATGGACATATCGTTGACTTCATGAAGAACCAGTACGATCCCAGACGTTTCGTCGTTCATGAAAGAATCAAGTTTTGAAGCGACATGCGACGAAGCCGGGTGAAACCCTGCAGGAGCTTGCGGCTCGTATCCGCCAAGATGGCGCAACCTGCGACGTTGCCTCAATCAAGGATCCTCCTCAGGACGAAGCACTCCGGTCACCCTTCATTTGCTCCGTCACTAACGAAGCCGTTCTGAAGGCCTTATTCAAAGCCAAAGATGACGAACTCGATTTCGCCGGGGCGGTTCAAATTTCCGTTGAAACGGAAGATGCTGCAAAAGTCGCCAAAGAAACGGTGCATGGCGTCAAACCAAGGCCGGTCAACAAGGTCCATCAGCAGCGCACATCCGAAACAAAGGTAAAAGAAAAAAGCATTTCCGATCGGCATAAACCCCGATTTCCGTGTCCTCGCTGTGGGAACAATAATCATCACGCGTCCGAATGCCGTTTTATCAACACGGATTGCAACTTCTGTGGTATAAAGGGCCATCTGAAAAAGGCTCGTCGCAAGAAGATTACAAGTGCTCAAAGCAAGTCTTCCGTTAAAAAGAGTAAACAAGTTCAAATGGTCACCAACAACAGTTCCTTACCCAAGTTGGAACCATCCGTCAAAATTGACGACAAACCCATATGAATGGAAATCGAGACAGCGACAACTGGCAACTTCATCTCCAAGCAAAATTGGGAGAAGCTGGGTCGCCTAAATCTGGTCAGATCCTTGTGGAAGTATGAATCTGCAAGTAAGCACAATTTGCCAGTGCTTGGAACTTTCGTCGCACGCACCCAGGCTCAGGATTCTAAGGAGCAACCGGAAGTCCAATTCACGGTGTCTGAGATCCCGGACCTTAACCTGCTAAGGCGGAACGCCGTAAAGAAATTGGCCATTTCGATTGACGAGATCGTCAAACTTACTGGTGAGTGCAACGCGGTTTTCAGTCATTTGCAGCCGGATGTCCAACTTCAGCAACGTTCTCAAAACCTGTGCCAGGAATTTCCCAACCTTTGAAAACCGGAAGCATGCGACCTAAAGGATTTCCAGTTGGAAGTTAAATTCAAGGACAATTCCGAGCCAATCTTCCGGACAGCTCGTCCAGTATCTTGTGCCCTCAAGCCGGACCTCGAAGATGCCTACGGAAAAGGTATAGAGAAAGGCGTCTGGGAACCCGTGCAATTTTGCTATTATGGAACCCCCGTGGTACCTATAAAGAAAACGCTATTGCCAGGACAACAAAAACCCAAGTTGCGGGTTTGTGGCGACAATTCTGTTACAGCCAACACTCAACTGGAAGAGCATCGACACCCACTGCCTCTGCCGTAGGATAAAATGCAAAAACTCGGAGGTGGATACGGGTTTACCAAAATCGACTTGGCTGATGCCTACAACAAATCTTGCTGGGTCCAATCAGTCAACGACGACTGGCTCTTAGCACACATAAAGGAGTTCTTCTACAGAAGCGTCTTCCTTTTGGGATCAAGTCTGCTCCCGGCTACTTTCAGCAAATCATGGAACAACTGACCAACGATTTACCTGGTGTAGTTGTGTACCTGGACGATTTGTTGGTGAGCGGAAAGGACGCCGAAGACCACTTTAACAATTTACGATGTTTGTTCAATCGTCTCGAGGACAAAGGTCTTCGTTGTCGACTGGAGAAATGTCAAATTGCTCAACCTTTTGTCGGGTATCTGGGTCACTATCTCTTTCATGATGGAATCGCCAAGGGCCCCAAAGTGGATAATGTCGTCAAGTTGCCAGCCCAACAGACGTTTCCAGCCTGAAAGCGTTCCTTGGATCCGGACAATTCTACGCCAAATTTTTGCCATCTAATTTATCGACACTCGCAGAGCCGCTGTACGCTTTAACAAAGAAGCATTCCAAATGGATTTGGGAGCAAGACCAAAAAGCGGCATTCCAGAAACTGAAGGACTTGCTCTGCTCCGAAAATGTCCTCGTGCATTCAACTACCTCTGGGTTTGGCTTGTGACGCGTCCAAAGTTGGAATTGGAGCGGTTCTTTTTCCTCGCTATCCCGACGGCAGTGAACGCCCCATCTTCAATGCTTCTAACACGCTCACCGACACGCAAAGAAATTACAGCCAAATCAAGAAAGAAGCGTTGGCAATTGTGTTCAGTCTGAAAAAGTTTTACCAGTACCATTATGGAAGAAGGTTTATCCTAGTAACTGATCATCGACCGTTCAAAGCGCTCTTTGGCCCGGGCAAAGAAGTCCCACTTTAGGCCGCAAATCGCCTAGCTCGATGGGCGTTGCTGTTAAACCAGTTCGACTACAGTGTTGAATTCCGCAAAACCAAGGATCATGCAAATGCTAACGCACTCAGCCGCCTTCCATTGTCCGAAGACGACTCCTTCGATGAGGAAGAGATGGAGGACGATGCCGAAATAGTTTTTTTTCAATACAACACAAGGAAGACAAGTTGACCACGCTAACCACACGCACACCAAGCTAATCAAGGTTCGTTAGTACGAGTGTCTGCGAAAGACCCTGTTCTTTCAACGGTGCTCAGGTTTATACGTGAAGGATGTCCCACAAAAAGAAGTGATGAAGGCTCGTAGATGCAACGTTTTCGACAAATTTCTGAATCAAAATCCATCTGCAACGGTTGCCTGGTTCACAGAACAATAGTTGTGATTCCAACCTCCATGCGACGTCGCGTCCTGGAACTGTTACATATTGAACACTTTGGGATGCATCGGATGAAGAGTCTTGCTCGCACGTCCGTCTACTGGCCCAACATTGACGAAGACATTGAGGCCATCTGCCGCCTTTGTGTGCCATGTGGAGAACATCAAAACAAACCAGCAAAACCTCCCGTACATCCTTGGACGTTGCTTGAAAAACCGTTGACCCGACTTCACATGAATCACGCCATTAATTTCATGGGCTCCAACTGATTACTGCTCATAGACGCTTACTCCAAGTATCTTGCATTCATCTTACACAAGCTGTGACCGCCAAGGCTAAGCTTGACCTCCTAGAGCAAAGTTTTGCTCACTTCGGATATCCACACACGTTGGTGACCGATAATGCAACAGCATTCCAGTCTGAATTGAAAGCCTGGTGTCAAGAAAGTGGGAGCACTCACCTTACAGGAGCTCCCTACCATCCGGCTACCGATGGGTCGGCGGAAAGACTGACACAAACTTTCAAACAGGCACTTCGGAAGTCCAACCTTCCTCCGAGAAAAGCTCTTCAAGAGTTCCTCATGCAGTTTTGTCGTACTCCAAATTCCTCATTATACTCGCCAAGTTAACTATTTAAAGTTCACGCCAAATCCGGACAAAAATTGATACGCTGCTTCCCTCTCCTGCTCACAGAGCACAAGGCAGACAATCCAGAGAGGCAACAAAGTCACAGCGTCGGGTATCAAAGATTATCCGGTCGTACAAAGTTGGAGATCCGGTCTACACGCTATACTTTGGGCCAAGAAGAGCAAATCAAGGTCGTTTGGTTGCAGCAATTGTCGTCAAACGAAAAGGAGCCCGCACCTTTAACGTTCGAGTCCAGCCAAAAGGTCCAATATGAAGAAGACATCTGGAACAACTCCAACCAAGTCTCGGAGGACGACACCGAACCTGGATCAAATCCCACCGTTTCTCCATCTCTTCCGCCCCGCAGCGGCTCCAGTCCAACTCCGATTGCTAGGGACATTCAGATCAAAAACAACACCGTCCAGGAGTACGGTCCCCACAATCCAAGACGCTCCAATCGCACTCGAAAGTCTGTTCAAAGATTTTCGCCTTTACGATGAACGTCAGGCTATGTGGGGAGGTGTTAAGGCGATCGACAATTAGCGAACATTCCAAAACATTCTGAAACTTCTAGAACATTCCATAACGTCATTCCCAGAACCTTCAAGAATCTTCTAGGACGTCAATTGAATAATCTTCCATAACGTTCGATCACATGATCACATATTCGAGAATCTTCCATGAGTACATAAAAGCTAATTTCGAAACAGTAACGTATGACTTCTTTCAGTGCATTTGTTACGTTTGTATCATTCAACTCCATTCGTGTTTTCCATGTTTGTGTGTTAATAAACGTTTACTTCAAGTCCCGTTGTCTGTGTTTTTTCATTCACACACTCGGAGATACAACTGGGACTAAATTAGCAAGCTGTAGTTGACTCCAGTTTGCTCTACCTTTTGATATAACGCCGCTCCGGGCACTACCATTTCGCATCCTGGTCCGTGGTTATTTGCAGCACCTTGGCTTGAAAACGATTAAAGCGTTTTGACTTGAGAGCCTAGAGCTACAGACTTGACGTTCTGAGACACAGTGAAAATTTTCTATTTCGCTAAAGTTCGACTAACGCTGGACGACATAACGCTCGAGGGGTTATGATACGTCACTCCAATCGGAGTGTCCGCAACCACCCAACGATAGGACAACTATTAGTTGTTAAAACTTGACGAAGTACTCTACCGTGTCAACACGGCGTACGACCTGTTTAAATTTCATGGTTGTTGGGCCTTACTTAATTGGAAAATCACTCAGGGCATTAACTCGAATTTTGGCAGTTCAGTCGATAGTCCCAATTTTATAGCTTTCTGTAAAATATGACTAACGTGCTGGTTTGCAAATAACTACTTCCATTTTCATTGCTGTGCTTAGCCATACTTGAATTGACACACTGTACGCTAGGATGACCTGGAGCCACTCGCACCCTACTGACCGAGAATACGAGGGGGGTCGTTGTACAAACTTAAAACGCATCCGATGCTTTCTAATGCAAAAGACAGAAAGATGCAAATAGGCATAGGGCGGTCCGAGGTCCGGTAGTGTGCAAACGTGCCCACTGGGGCTGTGGAGGCGCTTAACTATTTCGTTAAACTTGACAAAATTCCACGCTGTGTCTACACTGCACGAAGAACAGGTTTCAAATCGGGTGGTCGGCTACGAAAGAAAATTAAAATCTCAGGGAATAGTACTCTGAATTTAGATGAGAAATAATTGACTGGGTGTTTTTTATGCTTAACTAATAACCTGCACTTGCGGCTGGCTCCAGATCATCACGACTCACTTGTCGCCTTACCCCTTCCGTGTCCCTGTGACCTTCCTCCTTCCCCGTGCAATTCTTAATCCCTGATTCTGATTCACATTACGTTATACTAATCAAAAATTTTCCATCGGGTCTAGAAAACGAAATTTGTAACCCGACGCGTGGGGGAACCAGTCGAGAACCGAAAACTTGGTGAACGATTTGAACGCGCTTTCGCAAATTTTGTCGGCGCTTGCACTTACGGATGCACGGAGCATCCGTCGGACGCACCAGCACCCGCAAGGGGCAGTGCTTGCCTGCGTAATTTGAAAACCAAGAAAGATCGTCAGGAGGGACTCTGCGCTACGTCTACATAGCGAGAGGCACTCCAGGGAAAAGTTTAGAAACGGAAAGCAATTAAATTCTTAAGAGAAAGGCAAGGCAAAACTGCAAAATGAACGCACTAAAATGGCGACAACCGCCAAAACGAAAAACCCGTCACTCTTAGGACGCCAAGTCTCGACTGGTCCCGACGCTGCGCCGAGCTCTTTCCTTACTCCGAACTACGGCCTCTGAGATGTCTGGGTCCTCCAGCTTTCCTGGCTCATCATCAAAATTTAAAATTTAAATTCGCCCACAAAACAGAATCTCTATGTGGTCACAATGTATGCTATGTTTAAAGAAAAAGTAAATGTAAAGCGTACACAAACATACCTAAACAGGTATATGTATAACAACGGCATAAATGTGAATATGCCGCCCGACAATAAAACTTGACAATGTCGCTCTTAATAGCCTCGCTACAGACCATCATCCCTTAAAAAACAACATCAGTGATATCGGTGGCCGGAGGGTACCAAGAGCACATAAACCTCACGCTGGTCGGCACGACGATTTCTACCAAAAAGATATAACAGCGCTCAGGGCGCTGTTCTTAATTAGGAGTTTAAATGGATTTTAATATATTGTAAGTGAACGGAGGATGGTAAGCGGCCGGGGGTGGGGTCAGATCCATGCCCTGGCAGGTCGCCTACTGATAAAAATAAAATTTTACGCATAGGACAAATAGCTGGCCTGTTAGAAGCCGTTTTAGGCACCAAACAGATAAAATTTGAAGTCCCGCGTAGGTTAAATGGAATCTCGGTTGGCCCAATGGGGTGGGTGGACCCGGTTTTCGATGGAATAGTTAGTACTAGACACCGCGAGGTGTAGGTACAAAAAATGGGGAGTTTTGGTTATTTTGGTTACGATTCGAGGCATTAAAAATTGGGTGTTTAACCGCCTGATTAGGGGTCCATAAAAACTTTCGGCAAGATAGAAGTTTCCCCGAAAATGTTATTTTGAAGCCCTAGTGGGCCACAATGATGATGCCGTATCGTACTTTACCTGAAGTTTGAGGAAAATCCAAAATTTCCAAATTTCAAAAACCCCTTATAAACGATGTCACGCTCAGGTTCGGTCAACCTTCTTTCGCTTTTGAATGCCTAGAAATACTACAGTCATAGTATATGCGACATGTACATGCATTCTGCATGCCAGGACAGGTCTCTGACATCCAAATTACAAAAAAAATTTGCCGTTTGGCCTTTGATAATAATTTCGCACTATTGCCCCGACCCATCCTGACACGCAGTACAAAATACATGTTATAATACATCGATTATCATAAACATTGTTATTATACTACTAGTATGGACGCGCACCGGGATTGACCTTAGGGCACAGAATCAGTGACGCAAGAAGTTAAAACATGAAAATTCCGCCCCTTGTCCCCGGCCCATCCGAGTGCGCAGTCGCTGCTCTCCCGTACAACACAGTATTTATGTAATAATACACCTTTTTTCCATGGGACCGACCGGATACCATAAGTCGAGATCATTATTATTTCATTGCAGTGCGAAAATCACCCCGCGCACCTCGGGCGGCTGTAGTGTGATGATGCAACACATTATAATAACGATACAGTTTTATTTTACATCAACGATAAATGATTCATTATGTAACGCTGGGATCACGCTCCACCGCTATCCGCTCCACCGCTATCCGGTCGGATATCAATCAAAATTCTATAAAAACTCGGGCTGTTAAACAGTAGTCCTCTGAGATTGCTGAGATGCTCCGATGGAGTTGATGCGCTGACGAGGACATGCTCGAGGTAGACAGCTACACCTTGCAGATTGCTGGTCACTTAATCTATAATCTTTTGGAGGTAGCCGGGTGCGAAGCTGATTCCAAATGGTAGCCGGTTCTGAAGAAGAGGACCAAGATGAGTACTGAGAGCGAGGCGTTTTGCCGATTCTTGACCCAGCAGAATTTGACTATAGGCATCAGCAAGATGTATCTTTGTGAAGCCATAGTCCACCGGAGAGTTTCCGCACTAATTCAACAGGTAGAGGCATAGCATATCAGTTGACTTAAAAGCTGTGGATTCACAGTACTGGAGTAGTCACCGCAAACACAGATCTTCTGCTTCTTCTGTGCCTGATAGGAACCACATATGTTTCACTGTCGTTGAATTGAACGTTTGTCCAGACACCACGTTTGATCTCATCCATATAAAAAGCTAAAGGTTAAACAGCTAAAGGCACTCGACGCTCTTTGCAAAAAAATTGCTTTGGCATTCGGCTTGAACGTGATTTTGGGTTCAAAGTCTCTTAGCCCATGAGCTCCGGTTTGAATGGATTCGGAAATTTTTGACATAACTGCTTACAGGATTTCTGCGACGGTGTATTTCGTGGGGCATCGTTTGTTGCTGTCTTCACCAGGTCGTTCGTAGATGTTGGATATATTGTATCCGCAGAATCTGATACACAGAAATGCCAAGTTCTTTGATTCCATCTCGTCCGAGCAAATTCAATTCCGGGACTTTTAGCACAACGTAGCTGAGATTTTTCGGCTTTGCTAGATTTTGAATCTCGTCAACTTCAGTCGAGAATGTGGTGATTCCCATGATCGGTAGATTGTGTTTGGAGGATGGTTGCCTGAAGACATGAGTGAAGGGCGAACCAATTTATTCCACATAGATTCCTAGAGGAAATTATCCCCAGCACCGGTGTCGACCTCAAAGGAAAACGATTTGGTTCCAATCTTGAGTTGTTGCTGTAGCTGAGGCACGGTTGATAGACCTTTGACCGTCCGCAGATGAATCGATTTGACAGGATGAACGCCCCGTCCAATCTTCTTTTGGAGGCAAAATGCTTCGGTATGACTCTTCTCGTTGTAGAAGTGACATGTTGAGTCCTTGAATCGACAGTTCTTTTTTCTGAGTGATTTGACTTTCCACATCTGCAACAGACGCCTTTGTCAAAGTCGTTTCTTACGGAAGTCGCAGTGTCCGTCCTAGCCGTTGATTGCTGCCTTTGAGGCGTGGACTGTTTTGATTTTGATCCAGGTTGGACTTTATTGACTGTCTTTGTTTTTGATCTACAGGCAGTCTCTTTGCCAACCTTGGCGGCTTCCTCTGTCTCCTTTGCAATTTCCATAGCTCGGTTGAGGTGAGCTCGCCATCCTTGACTTTGAAAAGACATTTTAGAACATTTCCATTTTGAGCTGAGCAGGTGAATCGTGTTCGCAAGGCTTCGTCCTGAGGATCCATGATTGAAGGAAAATCGCATGTGCCTGCGTCGCGACGAAACCGGTCCACCAGTTCTTGGATTGCTGCCCTGGGGTTAAGATCGATGTTGCTTCAGAACCTGTATCGTTCTTGGACGACGAACCGTCTTGGAGGGAATCGTTGGTTCATGAAATCGGCAATTTCCTCTATTGTCAGGCTGCTGATGTCTTTGACCAGAGTTTGTTGAGAAGTGAGATTTGCCAAGAGCTTGTAGCTCACCGGCGACTGATTTGTCAAGAAAATTTGACCCCGTCGAACAGCGTTGGCACCAATGAATGTAACGAATCGAGCCCAGTAATCCGGCTAAAGTTTGACCGTTAAATCGAAAGGTGAGAGCTTTGGAGTTTTTCATCGTTGTTGATCGATTATCGAACCGCTCGGTTTTGTTGACAACCGGCAGTAGGCTGTCATTTATTGTTGATGGTGTTCTTCTTGCTCCTTGTGGTGTTGTTCGTGAGTATCCATTAGCTTTTGCATCCTTTAGATGAGAGCACTGAAGATTTGAGGTTGAGCCATCTTGAATTGATAGCGGTCCCCGTGATTGAGCTATTGAAATGAGTTGAGGATTTACCCATTTGAGAAATGACGCACTTCAGGATTGTTGATTGACCGTGATCTTGAATTCGATTGCCTTGAGACCGACACGCCTGAATGGATTGATCGAGACAACGTGAGAGTTGGATCTTGATCGCGAATGAATCCCTGTTGTATTAAACACAGGAATCAGAATAGCACCAGAGAAGATGCTAGAGATTTGCAGTGAGTACTGCAAATCAAACTCCAAAACGGCTGAAGGAGAAACAAACATACGCTGTTTGTTGCGAGAGTAAAAACAACTGTCTATCGATACAGAGGTTAAACGAAACTGGTGGTTTAACGTTGGAGTAAAAACAATACATTTATTAAATGAAACCAAGTCAAAATAGAATAGCTGGGACGTGTTTTAGCTAGGAAATTGAAAAGGGCACAGTAATTACATAGTTATATAGATTGGTAGGTCAATTCGTTTGTTTTTGCAAATTACATATGTTATTGGGATTTCACCAGGCTATTCTAAGGGGCTTCGGTTCCATACCTGTCCAAAAACTATTTTTGTTTCCACATAAATGGTTTTACAAAATTTCCATTATTAGACCTCTCTATCATTTTTATATTTAATCCTTCATTATTTTATCTTAACTCCCTAATTTGCATAAATTTCCCCTTAATTACATCTTAGCTACCTTTATTCGTGTTAGTTTTTGTTTTTTAATTTGGTTGTTCAGTTTCATTGTTGTGTACATACAAGCAAGGCGGAAATTGCTAGTAATTAGGTAGGTATATTACCTCACGCTCAACCCGCTTTTAGCTATTAGCTATTTAGAACGAATGCCATTATAGTTATTTTCTGATGAAATGATGGGGAAGGGGTTGGTGGGTAATTTTGTTTTTACGGCAATCAAATATTAAAAGGGGACGGGATTCGTCACCGAGGATTGCGTGGTTCGAGGTTTGGCCAGTAGAATGCCGGTGGGGATGTACGAATGGCAACGCGTTCTTGCTTTTCGTAACCAGTGCTCGTGCTTTATATTTTACATTGCGGCGCGATGCTGTTCTAGTCACTCTTGTTCGAGATAATAGTCACCAAACCACGTGGCAAGAACATTTTATTATAAAATGCGACAAAAGATTAAGTCACACGACGTTAGCACCCGTAGATTTATATCACGGTACGATTCTTTAGTACTCATGTATAAGCTATATTAAGCTAGGGCAACACCGGTAACTTTTACGACGTTTCTACTTAGATTTTGATGTCACTCGGCCACTCGATTCCCTTTCACTCGACTATTCCGACTCATATTACCGTTAAGTTGGCACTTTTGTCCATCACTGTACCACCTCTCCCGTTCGCTGAATACTTGGTTTTGGAAAACAAAATTAAGGTGTATGTGTTAATGGTTGATAGTACTAAAAGCACAGAAATTTTCAGGCCCCCTTTACGTATGGTTATTATATGCTGGATACCTGCTGGCACAGGCTCCAACACAAGTGGCCTAATAAGCACTTGTGTCGAAGCCTGTGCCACCTTTGTTTTCGGCAGAAGTACCCTAATAAGCACTTGTGTCGAAGCCTGTGCCACCTTTGTTTTCATGTTGACTGTGTCTGTCTCAGTGCTTAGGGTTAGGCGTAGGTGTTATGTATAAATGTGTCTACTCTTTTCATTTTTATTTTTGCTTATTTTTTAATTTATATTTAGATTTAAATCTAAAATGGCTAAATATGAGGATGTTTGTGATTTTAATTTATGTACCTTTACCTTTATGTACCTTTCTTCTCCCACAGGTACATACGTGTAGAAGTTATCGAGAAACTTTGTCGTTTGAATTCTTCAATGTACCATTGAGAGAGAAGATTCGCCTTGTGAGCACAAGGCCGTAGTAGGATGAAAAACAATATATACATCATATTAAAGGCAATGAATTTGAGGCATGAAGTCTGTGCTTGAACGACGACAAGGTTGAAGCCCAAACAACAGCAGCTGGCATTCCAAATCCTCACTACCCTGTGAGAGAAAAAATTTTTGCGGATATCAAGACGAGGAGTGTCTTTTGGCAATAGCTTAAGATCGTGACCCCTCGTAGTTTCAAAGCCAGGTATAAAGAAGTCATTAATATTGAGATTAACAGAGCCGTTGATCATTTTATATACTAAAATTAGATCACTCCTGATGCGTCGTGTGGCCAACGATTGAAGTCCAAGGTATTGGAACCTATCATGATATTCAAGATTTCTGGCTGCCGGCAATAGCTTGGTAGCATGGCGCTGCACCTTTTCTATTAGTTGTATGCCTCGGGCCAGATAAGGCGACCATACATTGACCGCATATTCTACATGAGGCCTAATCAACGATCGATATAACTGTAGCCAAATCGGTTTAGTCCAGTTCTGAATTGTTCGTCGAAGTATATATACAACCCTGAGCGCTTTCGCAGTGACCATACTGCAGTGTTCTGAAAACATGATACTGTTATTCACCAAGATACCCAAGTCCTTCTCCAAATTTGTAATATGTAGCAAATTATTCAGTAATGAGTAGGCTGATCGAGGGTTGCCCCTGCCAATATGCATTACGTGACATTTAAGTGGGTTGACACTCAGGCACCACTCTCGGCAGAAATCAGAAATCCCGTCCAGATCATGCTGCATTAAGTCAAAGTCATTGAATGGGCTAGACTTAATGAATCGTCGGGCTAGACGAACATCGTCCGCAAACTTAAATATTGGACATGATACAAACTCGTCGAGATCATTTATAAAAATAAGAAATAGGAGCGGCCCTAAGACAGTTCCTTGCCGAACTCCGCTCGTGACATTAGACCAGCAAGAACTAGCACCATTTATGGAGACACACTGTCGTCTTCCAGTAAGAAACCCACGGATCCATAATAGAATTTGGTCTTGAATGCCATAGTTATGCAGTTTATCTAGGAGAGCGGCATGATTCACTTTATCGAAAGCCTTTTGGAAATCGATGTATACAACGTCTAGCCAGTCGCCTATGTCAATACAGCGGGAAGCAAAATTAAAATAGCAAAGCATTTGGGTAGTCGTGGATCTCTTTTCGATAAATCCATGCTGAGAATCATATAAAATTTTACTGTCAGTGAGGTATTGGTTCAATCGTCTAGCAATTAAACGTTCTAACACTTTACTTACAGCCGATGTTAAACTGATTGGACGGTAATTTTCGGGTTTGGAGCAGCTTCCTTTGCCCTTGAATATTGGAACAACTTTGGCTAGTCGCCACGCCTCAGGGTAATGTCCCGAGGTAGTTGATAGGTTGAACAAACGACATAACGGCTTCGATATCACATGCCTGACATGGAAAAGAAATTTGTTACTAACGTTGTCAGGGCCCGCAGCTGCATCAAGCTTAACTTTTGAAAGACAGTCCACAACCTCAGTTGGTTCAAATGATAGCATGGTCAGTCGTTTTGCAGTTTTGGGGAGAACAAGCTTCGGGGTATATGTGTCCATGTTAAAAACCGACGTAAAATAGCAGTTGAACGTCTCACAAACTTCTTCGGACGTGACAGTCATCGTTGAATCAGGCTTAATAATAGGACCTATAGTGGGCTTAATTTTCTGTTTGCTCATCGCGTACGCAAAGAAAGATTTGCGATCTTTATCAATGTTTTTAGCAAGTTTAAATTCGTATGCTTTGATAGATCGATCAATGTGGTGGGTTGCAACGTGGGATTTAAATACGTAATTAGTCCAGCTAGCATGAGAATTAGACCGTTTATAACGCCGGAATGCATTATGTTTTTCGCGGAGCGCAGTCCAACAGGGGCCATCGGCCCATAACGGCTTGTGGCGCATATTTGAAGACTTTCTGGGAACAAACACATCAATGGCGCGATTGAAAATTACTAACATAGTATCCCATGTGGACGATACGTCATCAGACGAAAAAACTATTTCCCAGTTTACTTCGACCAAGTAGTTACAAATAGATTGCCATGGTGCACGGGCCCAATCTAAGTACGAGTTCCTCGTTGCACCGATACAGCTGGTGATTGAGTTTTTCGCCAAGGAGAAGGATACACTCAAATGATCTGACGAACCAAGAGGAGCTAAAGTTGAGACATTAGAGACAGCGTGTTCTTCATTACTGAAGACTAAGTCTAAAATATTGCTACCCCTAGTGGGCACATCAACGTGTTGAGTCAAACCAGCTGAAACTACGCTATCCATGAACCAGTCGTCCGCGTGGGGCCAATAAAATCTGCTCCAATCTACTCCCGGAACGTTAAAGTCACCACAGATACAAAGTAGCCAATATTTGTTGCATAAACCTAATTGTTCGATTAGCTCACACATTAAAGTATTGTTGTTTTCAGATGATGAAGGTGGCCGATAAAAACATCCAATCAGTGTTATTTGTGTAGGGTTAGTTGGAGAGATGATTTCACATAAAATCACATCTTCGAATTCAGACGTCAGTTCGTTGCAAGAAGTAGCTGATATTCCCTCTCTAATAAGGATCATAACCCCCCCCACCGCGCCTATCGGAACACTCTGAAGTTTGCAAAGCACCCAATATTGTCATCGTTCAAGCACTCGTTTGCCCAAGTCTCGGTCAAACAGATAATGTCAAAATTATAAACATTTATAAAAAGTTCCAGTTCTCGTAATTTGCTCATAATGGATCGAGCATTTATCAGAACACAATTGTAATTATAAGCACAGTTAGAAAAAGTTAAATTACAATGATTATTAGGATTAGACAAATTATTAGAATTAAACGAAAACGAAAGTTTACCAAATGTATTTGAATATGCTGAACACGATGCATTTATTGGTCTGGTGAGACTGTTGCAATAGTTACCGTTCAGTCCCCCGAAGTTGACTGTGTTGGAATATTCGCACCAATCCGATTTCGACGATTTGATATCCGCTCAGCGCGTTGTCGACGGGCTTCTTTGAATGCTTCCATTTCAATGGTTGTTCTATCCGGGTTGATATAACAATTTACAAACTCAGAATCCTTAGACAGACTACGCAAGGATTGTGCACCGCAAATAGCAGCATTTCGATCTTTTTCATTATCAAACACTATTTTTAACAATCGCGGTTTATCTGACTTTTTCCCCAGACGATATAAACTTATAATATGTGATACATCGCTAGTGATCTCACACTGGTCAAACAATGCAGTAATTTTATCCTTATCGTGAGCTTTACGTTCCGAGGCTACCTCGCTAGTAGACTCTGTGATGTTAACAACTATTACACTATTTAACCGCCTTTTCCTTTCATCTAATTCAGCTATTACGCGCTTTGCCACATTGGCATCATTATAAACATGCGGTACAGTATCAGAACCAACAGGTACAGGCGCAGCAGGTGGAGGGGAGGTTATGCCCTGCATAAAATTCTCCATCTTTTCGGCAAGATTCACCATGGCCGTTTGGATACTATCAACTTTATCTTCCATACTAACAATTTTAGTTTCAAATGCGGTTAGACGACCCTCTAACGTACGGAGTGTGACTAAATCTTCATTTATAGTTTCCCGGCAGACACAACAAAACCAGCGAAAGCCGCAATCCGCCCTGTTGGTATCCGGAAATGATCCGCTAACCTGAGCGCACTTCTTGTGGAAGGAGCATTGACATTTGGCACAGGTAAGTTGAAGATCGAGATCCTTTATTTCAAGAGCACAACCATCGGCAGCACAATATTTCGTGGTTATCGTATTCGTTGCATTACGTCTGCTACTCATCTCAATGACATTTAATATGACGTATATAATATATAATTTAAAGTTCACTACCTGAATGCAATTTACGACGGCTTCATTCTGCAACATCTGATTACGTCTCCACAGTGTCTTTTTGCCAAAGCATTGGTTTGCTTCCGAGGCAACGTGCGTGTGAGCGTATTGATTGCGGTAAAGACATGAGTCTGGTTTTGAACGAGGGTAAATATGCATGGCCGTGTCGCTCTCGCCACTCAATCACGTCAGGTACTTTTTTGAAAATGGTCATTTGGATTTGGCCAGTGGTGTGAAGTTTGTCTATTTGTGGTCTTATGAAATGTGCTCGCTTAAAACTCTTCATCATGAATTGGGAATGGGATCTCACGCTAGCGTTGATTGGCGTTCGTTCTGTAGGGACATTTGTGGCGAATATTTTTTGCGACACCCTATAAAAGTTGGTGGTCCTGGTTCGGTGGTCGAGATTGATGAATCTCTTATAAATCGTCGGAAATATAATGTTGGTCGGAAATTGGAGCCCCAGTGGGTTTTTGGTGATGTGGAAGTAAAGAGTAATAATGGTTTCATGGTGGCGGTTGAAGAACGTAGCGCTCAGACGTTGCTTCCTATCACCAAAGAGTATATTCTGCCCGGTAGCACAATCGTATCTGACTGTTGGGATGCCTCGTACCTGGTCTCGTACCTGGTCCACCATCGCCAACTGCAATTTTTGTGGACGTGTATGGGTTGAGTGGCAGGACTATTGTTGGCAATGGATAGCCGAATGTATCGGCTGAGCATATTGATTTGATTTGGAGCATTTCGTCTGTAATGAAGAAAAGCCAAAATGCCTATAACTGTTTGGTTCGTAATTACTATCGGCATATGCGTGTTAATCATAAGATGAATTTTGTTGACCCAGATACTGGCGCCAGGGAATAACCGGAACCGGAACCGTCCATTTAAACCGGATCCGGAACCTGGTCTTCGAAATTTATATTTAGTAAAACAGATGATGGAAGAAATGAAGGTATAGTGGATTTAAAATTCATTAATAATAACTTTTACATTAAATTTAATGTATAGCGATGGTATTATTGCCTTTCTGAAACTTTAAAGAGACTGAGGAAGGTAATAATGTTTATTTATCGATCAAATATGTCGGTATTTTGGACATTCAGAGCATAAAATGTCTTCCACTATACACCATTGCGTATACTTTGTCAAATCGAATGTGCTTACAAAGCTTGGAGAATAGAATACACACTTTCGCTCTGGCTCCAGTCGCCTCCCTTTACTACACATACGGTTGTTGCATGTTCTTCTGTAGGAAACTTAAAATTATTGGTTTATATGATTCTAAGAGAAAATAATAATTAGAAGGTAATTTTCTGATCAGTGGTCAGAGACACTGTTTAAGCTAGCGTTGGACAAACAATGCCCGTCAGTTAAATCATAATGATGATAACTTTCTAATCAGAATGTTATAAATGAGACACACTATGATGCTGCTCGCACAGTTTCAACAAATACAGTTCATTGCCAAGAAAGCCGTTTCTAGCTGCGTTGCAGATAACGTTAGTTTACTTCAATTTAGACTGATTTACCAAGTTTACAAGCGCACTGGCGGGTGCTTGACGCAATTTATGTTAACCAAAGCATACCCTAAGTACTTCTGCGTAAGCCATACTCTGTTAACGAGTTGGACCAGTTTAATTCAAACGTATCCCACAGACTTCTGGATGTGTAGAATAGCTGCTACAAGCATCGACCTGGCTTTGATTTAACAAACTCCTGCAGGTTATTATGAAAAATTCCTGCTCAAATTATGTGCCCTACTTACGTTTTACACGGCAAATTGATTATTTAATCTGTTCTTTTACTTGGCTGTATTGGAGCTTGATCATTGTATAATATATATTTCATATGTTTGGATTACAGGATGAAGCAAAAAACGTGGAAAATTTCAAACAAAATTTTTAATCCGGAATTCCGGTAAGGTTTTTGCCCTTTGCCGGAACCGCAACCGGAACACGATTTTCGCCGGAACCGGAACCGGAATTCCGGTTACTCCCTGACTGGCGCCCGTACAAACAATGTCGAGTGTATGTGGAAGAATTTCAAAATGCGCAACAAGAAAGAATGTGGCACATCGCGGCAGTTGTTGGATTCATATATGTCGGAATTCATGTGGCGCCAGCGCTTCAACGATAATTCGTTCGAGAACTTTATTCGCCATGTTCGAGATGTGTATCGGCTGAATTGAACTGTTTGTGTATCATATGACGCGTGTCGTTTGTTTTTCAGGTACTTGCGCTTCTTTTTCTAAAACTTGGAATGTGTGCACAGGCTTCGACATAAGTGCTTATTAGGGCACTTGTGTGGAAGCCTGTGCCAGTCGATTGCTTGTGTGAAGTATATATGAAAGATAGGGTGTGTGTTGGGAGTACTAGACAAGGTAGTACTGCATACTATATGGCAGTCATCAAAGGCCTGTGTTTCGTGTGTTATACATGTGGCACAGGCATCGGCAGAAGTACCGTTAAGTTTAGGTTAGGTACTATTCTATTAGTCCCCTTGTGAGGTTGGCAGCTGTGCGAGTAACTAAGTACCTCACCCTAAGTTCTGAAATTTAGGCTAATGCGATCCTTATTTTGTTGGTTACGGTTTGAGTGATAGCAAGTTAAGTTTAGGTTAGCTATTTCTTTGATACTACTTTTTGTGAGTTGGTACAGCAATACCTCCGACTGGCTGGCACACTGCAAGATTATTTGATTACCTTGACATAGGCCTTAGATTTACACACTACTACTTGCCAATTATATTAAACAAGCCTCCCCCGACTGGCTGACGAACTACGTTAAATACAACTGCGTTGTAGCGGTCGACTACTATCCGTACTTTGAATCCGTACTTTGAACGGCCATTGTCCACATTTGGTAGCCTTGTTCGGTAATCATCATAATTTGTAGTCATAATTATAATTAACCATAATTATCCAGTCAGAACTTTCCTCAGAAGATAAGCCCCGACTGGCTGGCCTATCGGTCAGTTTGAGATAAATCGGTGCTCGAGACTGTAATTCAATTGCACGCCCTTACTCGTTGCTCTGCTCAATACTAGTAGTTCTTTGTCAAGCCGACCCCAACTGGCTGCCGACCTAACAAGTCGCACTATTACCCAGTGAACCCACCTACTATCCTCGACCTGGTTTTCTCACTCGACGCTAAGGGCAGAATTCTTAAATATTACTGACTAGTATCTGTTATGCTATTACTCATATTAAGCAAGTTATAGCCACTTCGGTTTTATAAGGGAATAATAATATAAATTTTTTTCATTATTACTGCGGCGCGTATACATAAATAATATTACTGGAGTTACATATATTATCGTGGTTTATAATACTTATTTGCGAAGAAAATTCTTATTCAAGCTCCATTCTTTCATAAAGGTTTCCACCTCCAAAGTCAAATCCAAGAGTCAATATATAGCTCAAATTCAGCGCACTTCTAAACATATAAGAATCTAAGTATAAGCCGATCTCTCACGCAATTCTTTGCGTAAAAGTGTTTTACAAACTTCAGTTTATTCGTAAACTAAGAACCGATTTATCCCATTTGCATAAACCCGGAATAACTAACTCCGTAGCAGGGAGTAACCGGAATTTCGGATTCGGCGAAAATCGAGTTCCGGTTGCGGTTCCGGCAAAGGGCAAAAACCATACCGGAACCGGAATTCCGGTTTAGAAATTTTGTTTGAAATTTTCCACGTTTTTGCTTCATCTGTGGTCCCAACATATGTAATATATACAATGATCAAGTTCCAATATAACCAAGCAAAAGAAAAGATTATCAGCAATTTGTCGTGTGAAACGTATATAAGTAGGGCAAATAATTTCGGTAGGAGTTTTTCATCTTAACCTGCAGGAGTTTGTTAACAAAACAGAGCAAGATCGATGCTTGTAGCAGCTATTCTACACATTCCGAATTCTGTACGGTATGTTCGAATTAAACCGTCCCCACTCGGTAACAGAGTATGGATGCCGTAGAAGTACTTAGCGTAAGTTTGGCTGACACAAATTGCTTCAAGCACCAGCCACTGCGCTTGTAAACTTTGTAAATCAGTCTACATTAAATTAAAGTAACATCTCCAACTCAGCCAGAAATTGCTTTCTTGGCAATGACCTGTATTTATTAAAACTGTGCTAGCAGTATCAGAGTTTGTCTCATTTATAGCATTCTGATTAGAAAGTTATCATCTTTATCATCAAACTGACGGGCACTGTTTGCACAACGCTAGCCTAAACAGTGTCTCTGACCACTGATCTGAAAATTACCTTCTATTATTTTGTGTTAGAACCATATATACTAATAATTTCAAGTTTCCTACAGAACAACATGTAGCAAACGTATGCGTAGTAAAGGGAGGCGACTGGAGACAGAGCGCAAGTGTTTATTCTACGCTCTATGCAAACATATTTAGTTACAAGCACATTTAATTTGACGCAATATACGCAAGGATGTTTAATGGAACGCATTTTTTGCTCTGGGTGTCCAAAAACCGACATATTGATTAATAATTAAACATCATAAGATTCCCCACTTTTTAAAGTTTCAGAAAGGCAATAGTGCCATCGCAATACGTTAAGTTTAATGTAAAAGTTATTTTTAATGCATTTTAAATCCACTATACCTTCATTTCTTCCTTCATCTGTTCTACTATATATATATAAGATTGGAAGACAAGCTTCCGGTTCCGGATCCAGTTTAAATGAACGGTTCTGGTTGCTGGTTATGGTTTCGGTAAATTTCGGTTCCGGTTATTCCCTGCTCTCTAGTCACACAGTGATAGAATTATAACGCCACGTGATACCATCGGCTATTTAGGTCACCCGAATCAGAACGTTATAAATATAAAAGTCTTAGTACACTAAACATTATAAGCTCAGATACGACCGTTCTGTTCCTCATCCAAACCACAACTGAACTGGACAAAATTAAAACTCGCTAACATATGTTAGCTAAACCGAAAAACAATTCTATGCAAATCAGGATAATCTGGGCGAAAACAGTAAAACGACAAAACAAATATAAATAAGGACGTCGTAGAAGAGTGTGATATAAAAATGAATTTTTGAAAACTCGGGACAAAAGGGGGGATTTTTGGAGCCTGGGGACTTTTGCTAGCCTAGTGGACTCTAACAATATATGCGACGTATAGTTTGTGCGGCGGCTATATTGATTTCATGTAATGTATATAGTGTAGAATACAATTTGTTTTTGGGGTTATTACTTGCACTTCCATTTAGATTCTGGGATTGTTACTGAAATGAGAGATACGCAAAAGAATAGCGTCAATTAAGTTAGATATCAGGATTTATGGTTTTTGGTTCCGTGATTGCCGTGCTGGATACCAACAAAATACCAATATCTCACAGCGTCATACTAAGAATAAATATCGATAGGTATACAATAACTAAACGTATAAGGTAACCATAGTAATATTATTAAACCAGAATTAGGTATTCCAGGCTTAAAGAATTACGTTCTAGCGTCTCATATATAGTTGCATGTAATTTATTAGTATACTAGGGACTTGTTTCATGGCAAAGAAAGTGAATTATGAGTGTATATAAAAGTTAGGGAAATACTTACATTCGCTAAAGTCGAACACCCAAAACAAAACTCTATAGCTTTGTTCTCGGAACGAAATGAGCCCAAACTCGGTTGAACCCATGTAGTCGTTGAGAAGATATGGCCAATTTGGTGTTTTCGGGGTCCCAAGTGCCCACTTACAACCCATCTTAATCTTACCCTTCTCAATAGGTGAGGTCAATAGCAAGGCAGCGCATCGTATATAAGCTACATAGAACCTTGGTTTCCGAACAAAATGGGACCAATCTTGGCCGAATCACTCCAGTGCTTGAAGACCAATTTGGTGTTTTCGGGGTCCTAAGGGCTCATCTATAGACCGTCTTTACCCAACCCTGCTCGCCAGGTCCAGTCAATACCAACGCAGAGTATATAGTTATACTGCACAAAATGAGCCCAATTTTAGTCGAATTGCTCCAGTGGTTCACTAGATATGACCAATTTGGTTTACAACCCATCTTAACCCTACCCTGCTAGACAGTTGATGTCAATAGCAACGCTTCGTTTATAGCTATATAGAGCTTTGCTTTCTGAATAAAATGAGCCCAATCTTAGCCGAATCTCTCTAGCGGCTAAGGAGACACAACCAATTTGGTGTTTTCGGCTGTCCCAAGGGTCCATTTTAAACACTATGTTGACCCAATCCTGGAGCGTACGCGACGTCGGCAACAACAACATCTACATAGCTTTATAAAGCTAAACTTTCTGAACAAAATAAAGCCAAAACCGGTCAGATCACACCGGTGGTTGTCAAGATATGACTCATAACGTATTTTGGTGGTATCCCTAGGGACTTTACCTGGGCTCTTTCGGAACCCCTTTTGAGGGGGAAGGTGTTGGAATGGGTTTTTGCGTGTTGCTTCTAACTAAATGGCACAAATAGAGATTTCAAGCTTTCGAATGAGGTATCGAACGACCTGATCTGCCTATCAGAAGTTGAGTTATGCATGCAACACGAAAAAACCCACAATCGGACCCTGCCAAATTTCACACTCCTGGCTAGTAAGAATTCTTCGATTCGCTCGTTTCACTCATTCACTCACTCAGAATTCAACTAGGTACTTGTCTCATGGCCAAGAAAGTGAATTCTGAGTGTATATAAAAGTTAGGAAAATACTGACGTTTCGTTAAAGCCAGAGACCCAAAACAAAACTCAAATAGTAGAGCACCACATATAGCAATATATAGCTTTCTTCTATGAACGAAATGAGCCCAAGCGCGGTTGAATCGATGAAGAGATCTGAATTACCTGAATTACCTAAGTGTGGCCACCTAGAATTGTCGAGGAGATGTCATCAATTGGTGGTGAATAGCCACACATCAGCCGTAGTCGGCTGTTCACGTTCGAGTGTATTGAAGATATCGACCTTGTTGAAACGGAGCTACATGGCTGGAAGCCAACACAAAAACAACAGGCAGCAAAAACGACGTTACTGTAAGGTGCCCGAGTCGTGGAACAATCGCTTAAATGAGGCAAGATTCGGAGCGTTAACTACCTCCCAGGGAAGATTATTCCAGGCGTTGATGGTTCTGTAAGCAAACGTATATGGTGCAGCATCCAGTCTTGGAGTGAATCGAGGTTTGAGTTTGAAGTGTGACGCCGAAGACGTCCATCAATGTCAAGATTAAAGAAGCGTGATACAGGGAGATCAACCAGTCCATGAAAAAGCTTGTAGATTAGAATATGGTCGCACCTATATTGTCTAGTTTCGAGCTTTCGTAGTCCCAAATGCTGTAAACGGTCTTCGTAACACAAATGTCGAGTAGGACGGTATAATTTGGTAACTCGACGCTGTACGGCTTCGATTACGTTCTTGTCGCGCATGTAGTGGGGGCACCACACAGACGAAGCATATTCAAGGTGTGGACGAATCAACGACTTGAGAAGTTTAGTGAAGATTGGTTTAGACATAAATTGAATGGAACGGCGGATGCAATAGACAACAAACTCAGCCTTGGGAACAGCAGCAGTGCAATGTCTGGAGGATTTCAGATTAGCAGACATAATTACACTGAGTCTTTTTCGGATAAACTATTAGGAATTGGGTTGCCTTGCATGGAGTAGTTTGTCGACGGATTGTTGTGACCGAAATGAAGACATGCGCATTTATCGATTTTAAATTCCATCAACCATTTCTCACCCCATTCAGCCAAGCTCTTTAGGTCGAGTTTCATATCTATGGTGTCGAGAAGTTGTAAACATGGCTCAGACATATGAATGCGTCGCATGAATTTTGTGTCATTTTGGTGTTTTCGGGGTCTTAGGGCCCCTGTATAAACCATCTTTACTTAACTCTGTTCGGCTGGTGTAGTCAATAGCAACGCATTTCTGAGCAAAATGAGCTCAGTCTCACTCGAATCGCTCTAGTAGTTGCGGAGATATGTCCAAATTGGTGTTTTCATGGTCCCAAGGGCCCATTTACAACTCTTGCAGTCAATACCAACGCAGAGTATATAGCTATATAGAGCTTTGCTTTCTGAACAAAATGATCCCGATCTTAGTCGAATTGCTCCAGTGGTTGAGTAGATATGGCCAATTTGGTTTACAACCCATCTTAATCCAACCCTGCTCGATAGGTGAGGTCAATAGCAACGCAGTATATAGCTATATAAAGCTTTTGCTTTCTTCACAAAATGCGCCCAATATTAGCCAAATCGCTCCAACGATTAAGGAGATATAACCAATTAAATGTTTTCGGTGTTTGCAAGGGTCCACTTTAAAAACCATTTTGACCCAAGCCTGGAGCGTAGGTGACCGCGGCAACAACAACATCTACATAGCTTCATAAAGCTAAACTTTTCAAAGAAAAAAGACCCCAAATCCTGCCAGATCACACCGGTGGTTGTCGAAATATGACTCATAATGTATTTTGGTAGGATCACTAGGACCTACCTGGGCCCTTTCGGACCCCCTTTTGAGGCGGCAAAGTGTTGGAATCGGTTTTTGCGTCTAACTAAAGGGCACAAATAGAGATTTCAAGTTTTCGAATGAGGTATGGCACGACTGGATCTGCCTATTAGAACTTGAGTTATGCATGTCACACGAAAACTCCCCACAAACAGACGCTGCCAAATTTTACACTCCTGGCTAGGAAGAATTGTGCGTTTCGCTCGTTTCACTCACTCAGAATTCAATAAATAGTGTCAATATCGGCTCTGTGTTGAGCGAGAATTATCCGGGGTGAGTATAGTGCAGGGGTTAACTTCGTGAGTAAACAGAGTAAGTGGTGTGGATTAGGACAACCGATCTTGAAACCCCTTCTATACTCATAATCACCTGTTGTCGCGTTCCTTCCGGTTGCCGGAGGACTGACATAGACAAAGTTCCAACTGGAGCGGTGTTCTTCCGTCACCACTCAGTTCATAATATAACACTGTGCGTATTCCTTCCGGGTGTCACTTACATAAGATAGGAGTTACTATTCAGCTTAAATGTAAGGCCTTAGGCTCAGCTATTTAAATAGAATTGCGGTGTGCGTCCTACCGGGCCCTCTGAGTAATCCCAAAAGAGAATTAGTAGAATAATAAACTTATATAAATACTAAGGGGTACTAGAGTGACGGAACTGAAGCAGTATTATCCGATTACGAATAGAGTCACCGAGAAATCGTGGAACAAAAATAGTAGTTGGCAAATAGAGCGCAATCATAAAGAACTGCGTATAACCGGGTGCCTTGTGTAACTAACCTTTTTATACAAATAACTATTTTTATTTACGTCTTTGGTTCTTGAATGTTTGAATCACGAGTTCTTACATACAGCCGCGCAGCCTCGCACGAAAAATACTGCAACCAAACGAACGCGGGCCACATCGTTTTCCATCGGCGTAGTACTTGCCACACCTCATTCCCATCAATCTTCGGTCACGAATCGATTCCTCTGTTAAAATCCGATAGCCATCATAAAAATCATGCCTCCACCCCTACCCCCAACAAAACAACATAAAATAACAGTTGTTATTTTGGGTGGGTCGGTGTTGGACTAAGTAGCTATCGGTACCTAAGGGAGGAGATTCGTCATCGAAGACTCCTGGCTCGTATATGTGTCCAGTGGCATGCCAGGGGTTGCGCTAAATTTGCGTAGCACGCTTTGTTAACCAAGTTGTAACGACAGCCGTTTTGCTCTTCTATTATGTTATATATTTTTTCATTTAGACCTAGAGGTAGGACGTTGAAGACATATGAATTTAAAAAAGGCCGAGGTAGAGGTGGGATTCAAACACAAGACTTCCCGCACTTGAAGGGGCAAGTAGGCGCTCTACCGGCTGATCTGTTCCTGCCAACTATAGCGTAACAACTATGATAGTTTATGTAAAATGTTGAATTTGTGAGGGGATCTAAAAACCCCTCCAAAGCCCGGGGTTAGCTCTCATCCCAGGGCCGGAGAAATAACACTCAAGTCGGGTTCAATCATGAATGGTCAATATTTTCACAAATTATAATGTTAGAACCGCCATTTTTTCAGAAATTTCGATTGATGATTACATAATTACTGACAAAAGTCAGATTAAACATATGTTGATGGCATAAAACGGAAATTTTAAGGGAAATGCTAAGTTTATAGGCCTTGAAGGCAAAAATTTCGCGTTGCAGGGATCAACGCTAGAAAATTCCTTCCGGAACTGGAGTGTCGGGATCAGCCGTCCCCTTGGTTGGAACCGTTAGAACAAGAAATTTTGATAAAGGGGTTTGCTCGAGATGTCAGACAATGACACGTCAGTTTGCTACAAAAATCCGTAACCATATCGGTAAATTTATAACAAAAGTCAAAGTTGTAAAAGTATTTGCACGGACCTAAAATGGCAAGAAAACTCCTGCATTCATTGCAGAAACAGTAATTTCGCCAGTCATATCGCAAGCTTGGGCATTACTAATTTTATCAGTTCGGATTTGTAATGCTGAGAAATTGCTATACATGGCAAAAGGTGTAAAACTCTAACTGAAAGCTTCTTGCCACCTTTTTGAAAAGTGATGTCATGGCAGAAGGGAATAATCGAACTTCAATCAGCAACCAGAGCTCTTAATCTGAAACGAAACCGGAATCTTAACCGAAACCTGGTCTTTTTGAATTCTGCGTGAGTGAGTGAAACGAGCGAAGTTCAATTCAGTTCAAAGCTGAATTCCAGTTCTGGTCTTGTTTGTCTTTTGCTGGAACGGTAACCCAAACACGATTTTCGCCTGAGCCGGAATTATATTTACTCGCTGCATGGCAGATACAAAAAGCTTTAACAATAATAGTAATGTCTTCTCCATTAGTGTGCACTAGGAACCCCCATGTTCATGCTGGCTGAGGTATTGAAAGTCCCTCATGATTAATTTTAATTTAGAACACACAAAAATATAAGGAAGGACTTATTAGTAGTCTTGAGGTGACAAAATAAGACGGAAATTGTCCATAATAAGACCATAGGCGCTGAAAATGAGTAACATCGCTGCCGAAAATGAAAAAAAAATAACAAAAATCATGCCAAATATATGTAGAAAACACGATCAATAATTGAAATTTCGTGCTTCCGCTCGAGATTTTCTCACGACAAGGAACATTGCCCCACTCAAGAAAATATTGCACACCGTGTTCCTGACTGTGGAGAGACCAATACCAATATTTATGAAGATTCATTACATAGTTTTCTTACCAGTAATGATTGGTTTAGGAATCATAAAAGATTTGCAGCAAAGCTGGTAGTGGCAACAGCCACTACGAGGCTCTATTCAAGCCTAACTAGCTAAATAACCTTTCCTGCGTATATATTGTATTTGCCACCGATTACTGGTGCTGTAATTTAATTGTGTTGAGTAAATTATGGCACTTTGTTTCAGACAAACGGAACGATATTTATACATACATGGCTAAGTTAATTTATCATTTTGGTCATAGTGATACTTGAGATGTCATTATTGACACTAAGATGTATGCAGCGGTCTGTTGCGTATCCGTCAATACCTATTTTACTGTTTCGTCAGAATCATAAACTACATAAGTCTCACATCTTTGTGCCCCCGGCCAGTGAAGAATCAAGACGGCCCTATATCGATGCAGATTATCACGTACCGCTTTGCAGTAACGCGGCCGAAGATGGTGTATCCGGTTATTCATCGCCAACCGCCCTGTCATCTAGTGAAGCGGGTTTTGGATTACAACAGCACCGAAGCTTTGTTGTTCGACAACAAATTAAGAAGCCGGACTCAATTTCAATTGTTGATGGTTGGTCCTGTTGCAATGTATTATTGGAATATCTTAGTCCTTTTAGCTAAGTGTATGCAATTCTGTAAAAATTCTTTTCTGTGGCCGTTGTTTATTGGTCGCAAGTGTATCAAATAGCCAATAGTAAGTCCTGTCAAACGAGACGAAGTGAGCTCGGCTAGTTCTGGCTTCTCCAAATAGGGGGAAGCCCCATATACTTCGACCTTCCTCCTCGGTTCACGTCAGTTCATGTTTGGCTTTCCCTAGTTCATACCCCTAATATGCTTTCCTGGGCCACTGATTTACCCCTGATAGATTAAAAATCCGGGAATTTTTATCCATTTTGGCTAAAGAATCCCAAAATTTTTCCCACTGGGGCTAAAGGTCTTTAAAATTTATCCTTTATATGTATTCACATTATTGCAACCAGTTACTAATTCCACATTTTAAACATATTCTGACACTACAAGTACTTTATGCTGTCCCCAGTTCAACTCGAGGATCTCCCAGATGAACTGTGAGAATCGCCGCATGTATTTTTAGTCCCCACATCTGAACTGGGTGGACCCTCAGGTGTATTTGGTAGTTTGGAGCAACCAATAATTCAGAACTCAGTAATTATTCGAGGTTCCTTATTGGGTTTACTTTTCAAAAGGAAGTGAAACAAAAACAACCTGTTTAATGCAGTTTACTATCGTGTCCAGCACATATTTTTCCAATGAGTGAACGCTGTAAAATTTCGAAAGTTCATCGCAACCTTAAACAAAATTTACAATTTCTAGCGTCACTTCATGCATTGCAAGCTTCTAGCGCTTGTCATTTTTCACGCAAATAAAACCTCTTTTACCGTAACTAGCACTCTATAAAGCTTTTATGCCCTTACTATTTCCTACTATTTCTAGCCGCAGCCTAATCAGTTTTTGTACAGTAAAATAAAAGAAAAGGTAAACGAGTTTCATGCTAGCTGGGGCTGAATGATAAGCTTGTAGGATTTTTAGCCGGTTAAATATGGGCGGTTTTAGTGTTTTAAAGCGTGCATTGGGTTACCCCTGTTAGGCCTTGGTTGGAGCTTAAATGATAAATTTAGGCAACAAAATTTTCAAATTTTGACATTTTCATTGTACGTGCAAGGCTTGAATGGGTTCATGGGGCGGCTACATATGTTGAATGAAACAATTGTATTTTATTTATATTGTATGCAACCAATGCAGCAAACTGTTGGGGCATACAAAGTGAAAAAAGTATGGTTCGGATTCAAATTATGTATCTTGAAAGTTGTGATAAATTTTGAGAGTATCGCGCTTTTTGGTTATTGAGGGGTTAGTAAAAGTCATAATGTCTCCTCTCCAGGTTACAGTAGGAAAAATTAACCCACCGCCTGAAATCACAGCACATTTTTATGATCGCCCCATAATTTTTTTTGTAAAAATTACTTTGAAAATTCCAAGTGTTTTCAACAGTTTTTCGACACTCTCCACGCCTGCCACTTAGCAAGTTGGCCCTCCACGGGGACGCACCGTCTCCCTATCTTTTCTACATCTGTGCAGAATACACTGAGATGTGTTTTCATTTTCCCAACTGTCTTTAGTCTTTAGTGCGTTAAATTTAAGAAAAATGCAATTTTATCAAATCTACAGCAAAAAGATAAGCCATGTGTGCTGTTTTTCAGCAAACATATATATTGTCCTCAAGTTGCCCTTTTTACGACTTTTGGCTAAGTCCAAGCTCAAGATGCGCCGTCGTCAGTTCAAACGAATTTCTGTTCGTTATGGACGTGTATATTGTGGCTGTTAATGTATTGGCAATGTTGCTACATATCGAGCGGCTTTGTGTGGCGATATCATTCATATGTGTGAATTACTGATTGATTAGTTCTTGCTTGTCAGAAGAACGTTTATGTTACAAATAGTTGCATCATGGATTAACTAATGGTATAGCTAACATATCTGCGACTATAAGGGGCACTGCAAAAGAATAATAAATATGTTAGTGACTGATTGACCACTTTTATTTTCATGTACCATGCAGACTTTCAGTAAAGATCGGGTAATGGCTTTTAAAATTAAAGAGTTCTAATTAAAGGTACATGAGCGATTAAAGGTTTTCCTTTTTGGGTATATTAAACTTTGGCATATAGGTGGAACACGGCTACTCAAACGAAAAACTGCTAAATAACATATATTGTAGCAAGAGAATTCTGGATTCGGCATTTTATCATCTCACGTTATAAGTAGTCTTGTGGAGCAAAATGTGTCTGAAAGAGTTGTTTCGTAGTGATTCCGTGAGAGAAAATAGAAATTTATTGGGCCGGGGGAGCCGTTTCCGGATTGTTTCACGTTGTTTTATGGGCCCCTGTGTGAGTACTTATGCTTAGAATCTAATAAAATTGCTCGTTAAAGAGTTTCTGAAGATATTGCGTTTTACAAACGCTTAGAACTTTATCGTCACATTTGAAGCATTTCTGTGTTTGAATGTGATTTAAAATAAATGAGTTTGTCTACGTCATATTATATTATATAGTGCTAATTTTTCAATGTAGCTTTTATTATTAAAGTTTTTGACAGTTTGTCTGATTAGAAACAAATTGTATTTTTGTAAACGAACATTGAGTTCTGTCCGCGTTGAATAATTACACTCAGTTTTTTGTTGTAGATATTGCGCTTTACGCGTTATCGGAAAATTTCCACGTGCCTGACGTAATTTTTGTTATCGCAAATCCACGTAAGTGATTTGCCACAACTATATTTATTATGCTATATAGAGATAACGTTTATTTGAGGTCGAAGCTAGAAAGACGACCCAAGTCTGCTAGATGGTGTGTACAATCGATAAATTCATGAACTAAAATGTTTATTGAGCTAGTGACTTTAGCTTACGCGAAAAATTGTACATACTGCTTTGGGAAAGAATTTATATCGTAAATAAATAGCTTTAAAATGTTCGACAACTTTCGCTTCGCTATATTTTCAGAAAGTGGATACTCAATTATTTTGCGTAAAACGGGATTTTGTGTGTGGATAATTCTAAAATAATGTTTCCAGCACATGTGTCATGCAAAGGTGTGGTATAATTAATTTTGAATTATGGGTGTCTGGCGCTTCGCAAAATGAAGGCGGGGGGGTGATATTTTGAGAATTTCCAGTTGTTCTATGTGGTGCCCTTGGGGTAGCGTCCTCTGGCGAAATTTCGCACATTCTTTGGTTCATTGTTCTGTGGTAATTTTTTGCTTCTCGCTAAAACACGTTTCAGTTGGCACAAAACATTCACAGTATTTTGGAAATCTTAGTCTGAAGCTAAAATTTGATTAATCTACATAAAAATTAGATGAAAGCTTGCTTCTAATAGCAATCTTAGCAGCGTCTCTGTGGCGATTTATAATATTATTTTACCGTTTTCAATCCAAAACACTGACTTTCAAAAACCTTTGATTAAACCGCAAGCGTGCCCGATTCATGCAACTTGGAAACATTTTGCGACCACTAATTGCAGACCAGGGGATACCCTATTTCATCTTTCCTGGATAAATTTTTTGTAAATAGAGAAGCCTGAGCATGGCCTGCATGTCATCTTAGTGCATGGAGAAGGCGTTCAACAAATTTAGCCAGCTTTATTCAGTAATATAGCGTTTCAGGGTGGCACACTCAAACGTCCAGTCTTTATAGTCACGCTTCCAATTCGAACCCCATAAACTATTTTGATTATATTGGTAATGCGTAATGCTTAGATGTAAAGTTTGAATTCTGACTGTTTTCTGTAGACTAACAACTCACTTATGCGTTCTGGCTAGTCCAAACTTCGGAAATTATAGCCCCCCGGCTCACCTGCCGGGAGTACCCGAATTTTTGCCGTGATGCAGCCGAAAATGCCGGGCCCTCGCCCCCCACTTTGGATTAGCCAGGCGTTTTTGCTCCTAAAGTTTTGCAAATAGATTAAATAACATTTTGTTACTTGGTCACACACCGTTGGATCGGCAATGAGGTAATATTACGTGTGTAATTAATAATGGAGACAATACTATATTTCAGAAGAGGTCATATGTAAAAGCTTTGGGTATGTGAAACAGTCAAACTTTACTTGTATGATGTTACTTAAAATGCAAATTTAAGTGTGTTAACTAATTTGGGATGTATTCTTCTCTATCATTATTCCGCATCCTCGTTTTCGAGCAGTGGAACAAAATTCTTCGAACCCGACCATTTTGTTATTACACATACACCTGTGAATTAGACGAAAAACGTATTCCTGTCCAATTTATCTATTTTTTTTGCGGAACACCTTTAATACATGTTGGCTAAGATAATACTTGACAACACCTTCTGTAAGGCCGAGATTTCGTGAAGGATGGGTATCGGATGCCTCCTGCAATCACTATGTATTTTTGGTTCAAAGCAATAAGTAAAAGTTGAGTCAGAAGCATCTGTTACGTTCGAACACAAGAAATCGATACTTCGGTTTAACATATTTCTCAGATTATATTTAAGGTAAATCGACGCTTCCTCAGCTCTTACTAGCGAACAACGCTCGTCGCATTATAATACTCGAGTCGCGGTCTGACGAGTGCAAGGTTTGGAAGGTAAGTTACAAATTTTATTGGCCGTATTGCACGGACATTACTTAGTAACGCCAAGAGTTCAGTAGAGAAGAGTATGACACTTCCATGCACTCTGTTAACCCGTGTTGGATGACACGGGCGTTTTTAGCTCTACCACCTTATTTCTGCCCCCCACAAAAAAAAATTTTGTGTGGGGGTAGATCGGACCCCAGTCGTAAGGAAGGTTGGTTGAACCGACAGCTGTGTTTTAACCGACCCTACCCTCAAACCTTGGGTGTTCGACCTACCCCCCCCTCACAAAACCCTCACAAAATTAGGGGGTCAGAGCTAACATCCTGACAAAACGGGAGAAGGGGTTCGGGCCTGCTCAGTTTTCATTCGAGCCGGGCTTCGGACCTGCTCTTCAACATTTCGGGCTGTCCAGGTCGCCGTCAATTACATTTGGGGCCGGGTGAAACCTAAAAATTTAGGCTTCGTTTCCACTTTTAGTCTGCAAGAGCGCATACTATGACGTGACTACCGCCAAGGTGGGTTATTTCAAACGGTTTTAAATTCTATAAAGTAATTATTAGATGAATAATAAGTAGTATTATACTAAAATGGAATTTAACTGCAGTAACAATTATGCCCTCTGACCAATATATTGAGTCACCATAGATATATTTTTCGGATATAGACCGTAATTTGTGGCGGCGTGGCCGAGTGGTTAGAGCACCTGCTTCATAATCGTGAAGTCGGGAGTTCGAAACCAGTGGTCGCGCTAATCTCCTTGGGCAAGGGACTCAGCCACAATTGCTTCGCAGTACCTATGCGTTAAACAGGTACTAGACTTTGGTCTAGGCGGATAAGATGATGGGTGGTGTAATAGGCAATCATCACGGCCAGCCTCCACGCAATGCTTCGGCATAACAACCCGGATTGTCACCTAGTGCCAATTACATCTTTATCCTTTTACCGTAATTCCGTGTTTTCATAACCTAATGGAGATTGTTGTGTGTTGCAGGGGTGAAAGGTTTTAAATTCCGTCTGTGTGTGTGGGATCGGCCATAACTCGGGAACGACTTAACGGATTTTTATGATGTTGGGCTCATTATATCGGTATAGTCGATATACCTTGTATATGCTTTGTATGCCGTGTTGATTTAGGGTTTGGTTCCGGGGTCAAGAGTTAAAATGTGGATTTTTGACCCATTCTACCCTATTTTAGTACCCTTCACTGAAGCAAGGTTATTTTTATCTAAACTGTCAAATGTTTTCTCTGGTTGGTTTTATTTCAAGTAAAATGACAAATAGCGTTTGTTTGACAAATATGTCTTTTTTGTTTTTCGATTAACCCTCCGGTTCTGGAGTTATGGGGTTTGAAGCATGGCATCCTCGTGGTTCATCGACCCGAAATTTGAGAATTTGTTCTGACGTCTTTGTCGACCGAAAAGTTCCACTTGGGGGTTTCGGGCATGGAAAACGTATTGCCGATGTTGCTTTTGCTCTGCGACACATGGTGCCATGGGTACGGGGGTATGGCGTCCCGAACCAAAAATTTCTAATTTTATTGTGACGTCCTGGGAGGCTGATAGCGTGCACTTGGGGAGTTTTCGGGTATGGGAAACTTATTGCCGGTCTTAGTTTTGTCCTAACTTGTGCGGTATTGTGTGATGTCCACAAATAGCATATCAACGTATGCTATTGAGAGCTGATTGGCTGCGAACGCAAAAGGCGTAGGTGTACCTATGTCTCACTACGTTCTGCAATCTCGATAGAATTACTAGTTTCAGTAGCAGCGCGTTCTTGAGACGAGCGTGAGTTTCGTTAAATAACCTTTAACTCTGTGCCAATTTTTGTCGTGCTGTATCACACCTAATTCATCACTGGGCTGAGACACATTTTTGCGTTCTTGACGTATTTTTTATAAAATCTGCAAATTAAATTGTTCACCTACTATGAGCTTGTTTCTCTCCAATTTTTTTCTTGACCAAAGTTTTTCAAAAAGATCAATTGGCATATCTGTTCATATACTTTTTCTAAAGGGCGTCAAATCAAATGGACACCGCCGTCTTATCTAGCGGTAAACTTATGCACATTGCTCATTTTTGCGCCATTAGTCAAGATGGCAAACAGCTGTTTTAAGGGTCTTTTGCCTAATTTGCAAACACGGGTACCTACCTGGGTTTTGCAGCTTATAACTAGGGACACAGCCTTCTCGGAATCAGCTTATCGAGAACTACAGCTTTACTGAATATCAGTTTTGTGTGACCATTAGCTGGGCCACTTTAGCGTCGACTAAATCCATTTCCGGAATATAGTCTTTCATTATTTGCCTGGTTATGTATTACTTCTGGGGCTTCAAGGATGGTCTATATATAAATTTCTTGTTTACGCTGAATACGGTAATTTGGGTACCTAGAGCAAGTACTAATATATTTCATGCCTTTTCAATGGTTTTCAAAAGGTGTAGGTTTGGTTCAGTTTTCAGAATAATAATTATTGTTTAAGTTATTTGTTTATATAGTGCTTTCAGGAATATATGTGGTAATTTGAAAAAAATTTAACTATATCGCTTGAGAATTCAGGGAATAGGTAGGCTTATGAAATAATACCCTGTGACATTTCATATTTCCTGGAAGATTTTTTTCAAATAAGAAACGTCCCATGCTACAAACTGGCACTTTTGTCCGAACTTAGGTATTTAACCCTGACTGTTTGGACTGTTCTTGAAAGTAGGCAACTTTTGGACAATTTCGCATCGCTGGCTTCCAGTTGGCTCTATTGCTCCCTGGCACCCCCTTTTAAATCCCCAAGATACCGAAGTATCCAAAATCTTGGTATTAATAGATTTAATTTCTTATCTAGTATAAGCCTATATATTGCAGACGTTTGTGCAAAAGTATCTTAACAAGAACAATGTTTATATTTCTAATTCTTGACACATCGTAACATGCAGCTGTAGTAATCAGTGGCAAAGTCTAGCATATAATCTTTTGAGGTTAAAAATAAAAGTATCAAATTTTAGGATATAGTTGTCCATATCCGGATATCCATCGATATACATATATTGTATTTCATATCGTATTGTAACCTATATCCCTGCGCCCATCACTAATAATCCGCATAAAATTATGGAATTACCCGAGATGCCATAGGTTTTCTAGTCGGATGCAGATGAAACCAGCAGGATTTTACTGTACGTTATTTTACGGCACCTCGATTTTAGTTTCTAGCAGCGTTATCTATGTAGCATAAGGGGAATATAGCAAGGTAACTCTAACTAATGAAAGTTTATATAAGTTTAATTTTTTGTTTTATTTGAAGGGTTTTTGATTTATGTGATTGCGGTTGTATACTTTCTGAAAATCCCAAAAAACATTACTTGAACAATATTACTGCTGTAAATTGAGGTTATACATAAGCTAATATTGGTGTCGCCTATTTGTCAAAGATTTATTACATGTTTGGGACAGTGAAGACCTGGAAATTCAGATTTAAAAGTTTACCCAAAAATGTGAAACACAATATCACATAAAAACTATAATTACTTAGAAAACTACAAAATAGTGCACATTTTTATGACAAGTGTGTATTCCGTCTAACGAAAGCTTTAATTATAATCTTTGTTCGTAATTAATTTTGGATTCCATTTAAAAATTTTTATAATAATCTGTTAAATCAGATGTTTTCTATTTGCCTATGTACAATATTGCTCATGTTCTATGTATGTTGGAACACTGAATAAAATATCTCAATTCATTGTAATGTAGAGCTCAGGCGTAGCCAGTAATTTTGGTACGGAGGGGCACTGAATATGCACAGCTTAAACGCACCATTCACACATAACAGTTAAATTCGCTTTCCCATGGGGCACAGATGCTGCACTGGAGCACGTCCCAGCCCGTGGTGTAACCATCGCTGTTCTTGTATGTCACTGTCAGTAACTATAAATTAGTGTATTTTTCTGATGCGGATCTTAAACTTTGTATTAAAATATGAATTTGATTCTAATCAATGCGTCACGTAATAAAATATAATCTACGTATTGGGTTTGGTTAAACAAAGACCTACCTGTACAATGATGAGAAATGTGAAGGCTGCACGAAACTGTTTGTCGGGGCTGGATTTTTGTATACAAAGCAAGCGAGCAAAAGAAACATTAAATACAGGCGGTCATGAACAAAAATAAGTACAAAACCGAAGACCATAACGTTCATTTGCATTACGTTAGTTCACAAAAAACGCAACGACACATTTAGTTTGCGTTTATGTTCGTTTATGAACAAACATTGTAAGGTTCGTTTATGAACAAACATTGTAAGGTTCGTTTACGTTTCACATTAGTTTTCGTACGCTTATGTTTGCTTGTGATTGTATCTTTTTGCTAAAATCGAGTGAACCTTGTAAAAAAAATTTGGCCGGGAATTCAGCGGTATTCCGTACGTAGTTTTAAGCAAAAGTCAAATGTTCCTTTTTAAATACGGCAGCGGGAGTTGGATTAAGCTTATTTAGCTGTCTGCGTTCAGATGTTCGCTTAATACTATGTTCTTGCTATACCGAGAATTCAGTTAAACATAACCTCTACCGGCTTCCCTTTAATCTGTGCCGGAACAATCAACATGTATTCACATACTTGAATGCATTGTTTGGTATAATTGAGGATATCTCAAAAAAGTTTAGTCAAGAATCTGTTTTATGATTAAAAACGTTGTTGTTGTTGTTTTGTTTTATGGATGTTCACATTTAACAGCTTCGCTCTCGCCGATGATGTTTAGGGCTTATTCATATTGCGTCCAGTTCGGTCCGAGGTAGCATGCACAATTTTTTCGGATCCGAACCAGATGAATTAGTGCGAAAAATATATAATTATACATACACTCGTATATGATAATCATAAAGTTTGGTTGTGCCCAGTCGGATCGGATCCAATATGAGTACAATTCAGATCAGATCAGATGCAATATTCGTAGAATTGTTTGTTTCAATTTCAAATAACAAATATGCAGCTGCTTCAATGTCCCTAAGAAACAAACCAAGGTGTACTTAACATTCTGTTATATTTTTTCTTGTTATGTAAAGCAGTCGTATAAATTATTATTTCTGCCGGTTTCCACGTTAATTTGTTGGATGTGTAGCAGAAAATTGTATGCACCGTCTGCGTGCCGTTTCCCGCCTTCCTCGACCTTGCCGCGCTTTATTAAATAACTATAGATAGCAATAGAAACGTTGCTAGACAGAGGTGATAATATAGTACGCACCAGAAATGACTGTCGCATTTCGAGCGATTGAGCCGCGAGCGAGTGGCTCGAGCGAGATTTCGAAACTATTTAAATTAATACCAAGTTCTAATTTTAGAACAAATTTATTTCGAGCGATTTTCGAGTGAGTCGTCAGCGCGCGACAGTTATTTTTAGCGAGTACTGTACTTACTTCGGTGTGTAATATGATTGTAACGTTTGTGGTTTCAGCACATAACTGACCATGACTCTAAACACATAATAAGCAATAAATTAAAATAAAATATTAATATCTTTTCAGTCAGTTTCGCATACTTTTGCCGCTTTGTGATTAATCTGAGTATGTTCACGCAAAATTTTCAATGCCCGTACTTTGCTGATTTTGCAACCTTGTTTTTTGAGATGCTTGAATGGTTACACCATTTTACTTGTAATACACTGGCCGTGTGTTCGAGTCTCGCTCTGACCACAAAATTGCAGTAATCCTCTTGAGCAAGGGATTAAGGTACATTGTGCTCCAGCCAACCCAGCTGTTCATCCTTAACTGGTAGATAAATTGGTAGCAGCTTGCTGCGAAAATCACCGGCTTGGGGACACCGCAAGGCTCTGATTATCTCTCTAGATCCCATTCGGGCCGAAAAGCGGGGTAACGGAGATCGGCACCGCTCCAAGATGCGCTAGTTAGCTTTAAAAATTTGTATGATTGATTTTGATTTTTTGAGATGACAGTGACTTTTTGCTGTCGCCCAAATATGTCAATACCACGTATATCAGACAATGTGCTAGCACCGAAAGACTATTTTGAAATGAAGCAACTGCTATTGTTGCTTAACACTTCAGATATAAAGAGGCGTTGTAGATATAAGATGAACGTGGTATGTTAAAGTGCGCTCAGTCTTCAAAAATGTTTGCCCGTGGTATAAAATAATTTTGTTACCTTAATTTTGTTCTTATTTACGTTAATGTCATCGCTACGGAACTTGCACTCACCAGGCAATCTAATCTGTGTCGCCTGATTCACCCCGTTATGCTTTTAACTCAGCTTGATATTCAACCCTCGAAAATAAGGCTTGTTCACTTAAAAATATGCGGGGTGAAATTTTCTTCAAGGGTCAATACTCGACGAGATATTTTGCATTTCACTAAGTATTAGATTCTAATAATTGCCACATTTGAACTCAGGTATATGACCTCCCACTGTTATGGGCTAGGTAAAACGTGACAAAGCTAGTTTTTCAACTTTCCTACTCTTGTATATACTTTGAAAAATAGTTGAATTCGAGTGGAACGAGAATTTTCAATTTTGTCTCTGGAGGGGGGTTGAGGAGGTCCTGTCTGTGTGTGTGTCTGTCGCACCTGGATCTCGATAACAGTTGGACCGATTTTGATGCACGATAGCTCATTCGAACCGCAATGGTCGATTTAGGTGTAGTGATTTTTGGAGCCCGATTTTTGGATTTTTTCCCGTGGGAAAAGTTATGGGGCAAAATGACGCCATTTTGGCCCATTTTTCGGGCACCCCCTCCAGTTTTTGCGACTTTTCTCAATAAGTAAACGACGTATCCGCAAACTAATAGGCCTATTCCTTTACCAGGGCTTTCCAATGATATATAACAAGTTTTTCAACTACTTCCCAATCTGGAGTCTATAAGCTTATAGTAGGCGCCAAATTTCATATTTGATGAAAAGTCGTGGGAAATCCACGTAATGTGTGTTTTTTGTTGCTTTTAGTGTCTTATATGGGGTTTTCTGGGCAGATAAACTCATTGCAAGTGTCAAAAATATTGTTGGGTAAATATTTTTTACACTTCTGGTTCATACTTGGCATAAAAAATGTCGTTTTCGAAATTTTTGGTGAGAAGCGTGGGAAAAGCACCTGAATGTGTGTTTATTGTTGGTTTTAGTGTCGGATATGGGGTTTTCTGGGCCGACAAGCTCATTGCGAGTGTCAAAAATATTGTGTGGCAAATATTTTTCACACTTCTGCTTCGGGGGATTGTTCTCACCACTCGAATTCTGGCTCGCAAGCGAGCTTCACTAGTAATAAAGAATTTCTAAGTAGAAATCAATAAGGAGTCGTGTGCCTGCTAAAGTTTGAATATTGTTTTTTTTTAATTTATACTATTTTAATTAAAATATTTCGGCAATTTCCTCCGAAACAACTAATTTACGGCTAGTAGGCAGGCGGTATAATTAAGCTGTAACAATTATTGTAAATGTAATACCATACATATTTTCCATGTCGTATTTTTGTCCTTAAAGCTGTGTAGCATAGATTTCTTCTATCGTATTTCATTGTGGCTAACTGTAACAGATGAATAACTTTAAAACCGAATGTGGGATAAAAAACTTCCCATAAATTTTCCGGGCGCTACATAGAACACAAAATGAAAATTTGCGGGTGTTCCGAAATTCGAAGCACCCATTAATTTTCGGGATGCTAGTCGTATAGCACAGTAATTGGAAAATTTATAGAAGTTTATAAATTGCAAAGGTCCAGTAGTTTTCCATGTGCAGTCGAAATCCGGAAATTTTTTCTTTTTGAGGACAATTTTATCTCCTATTCTTTCGGCTTTAAAGTGGGCCTTCTCTAACGGCAAAACTGTTGACCTTTCAGTTGACGTCCAGTAGTACGCTGTTTCGGCACATTGTCGACCAATATATCAAAAGCTATATCAGTTTTGTTTCCATTGCGCCGGCTAAGTATCCGAGTATTTTACGAAGGAATTATTGCCATGTGGTGTGACGACGGTGGTTCTCGCTGCTATAAACCTCGTTTGAATTATAATTTTCAACTATTTTTTCGGACCTCTATGACTACTGCGCTTATAGCCACCGGTGCTAACATCATCCAAGCGTCTTGTAGAACTTCGGTTGTTCAAGAAACGATAAAACAAAAGAACGAAAGAACTACAGTAGCTATAATTAGTAAATGAGTTGACGTTTTTGTATCATTATTTAGTGCATTCGATGCACTCGACGTGGTCAATGTTAAATTAATATGTCGCTGCAGTTGGCCATCATCGGACGTTCGACTACCGCCGTTACTACTAGCGGTGAGCATCCGTAGAGTTCTTGAATCGTTACTCAACAACGCTCTTGTTATTGCATCGTTACGATTATATGTTTCTTGCTCGGCCACGAGGCTATTCGGACTGCTTAATAGCTGGACCTGATCAGCTCCGAATTTGTCACCAAAATCCCGTTGAAGAGTGAGCGTTGTTGTTGCTTCTTCCGATGTAAATTTATCCAGCTCGTCGTTGGATTTGTCGTCGGCGGTGTGCCTTGTTTGGTACGGCGTGGAAGCGTTTTGTGTACTAAATGATGATGGTTTGACGACTGTGCTTTTAACTAGAAGGTTTTTCTTTGTGCTGTACGTTTTGACGACGACATTGCTGCGAGAATGTTCTTTTTTACCACGAAATTTTGGATGTTGTTGGGTTGAAGTCTCGTCTTCTTCCGAACCGCCAAACATATAGTCGCTATTACTATGTTCATCAGAAATGTCTTCTGTACTATTTAAGCTAGCTGTCGCAGTTTCCACACTATTGAAATGATTATCGTTCTCACCCTCGGAATATTCGACAACGATTGTACATTTCCATTGACCGCTGTCACGTAGTTGGGTTTCGCTTATTTCCAAGCTGAAATATAATCAAATCATGGATCTTCTAGTGTGTTCCTGGTTGTTCTACAATATTGTGAATGGAAAATACAAACAACTTCCTAGTTATAATTTCCGTGTAATTTTTAATAATTACATACTATATAATTTTTGAATTTCATGACATATATACCTCCTACAACATTTTGCTGGATAGGGAAAACTTATTCTAGCTAAAGATTGATGCAGCTAGCTAATATATAGTAAATGCTAGTAACTTTTCATCATTTCCTTCAAATCGGGAAAAATTATGGATCTATTACCAAAATAAATGTTTTTCCCGGAACAGTTATCAATTGCAAACGTGTATGTTTAAATTGCACTCTCGGGGAATCCACTAATGACAGAGTATAGCTAAATTCATTAATGGTAAGCCAGTAAAATTATCCAGTTAGACAATTTTTGCGACTTTATTTCATCACCAACGAGGATCTTTGTTATTTTTTGAACTTTTAAGTTTGTATATTTTAGCGGCTTAAGATATAGCAGTAATTCCACTTCAGGTTTACGATGTACCTTCAGGATAAAATTTTGCAAGTCTTTAAAACCTGACTGGTTGTATTAAATAAGATGCTATAATTATTTAGCTTTTGAACGAGCCGTCCTTACATAACGATTAAGATTTTTCCTTAATTATAGATTTCAAAATAATCGATAACTCAGTTATTCTGTGAGAGATTAAGTCAATATTAAGTTTTTGTGCCGCTGATTTTAGTTTAATATTCGTCCCATTCATACTGCCTGAGCTTCCCGGATTATTTTAAGTTGCAACTGTAATAAGCCTACCAGTAGAATCAGCACGTTCCCTAAAGCCTTCGTTTAACCCTATTTCATGTCGAGTTCGTTTAAATGGGCGATAAGATGACGGAAGTGTTTGCTAAATGATATGAACTTGTGCATGTTTAAGGATAATGCATGTACGCAGGATGTTTTAAAAAAACTGCAGTTCAATGCTCGATGGTGTCACGGGTAACGAAAGTAACGGGCCAGATTTAGTGATCCATCTCTATCACTGCCCACCTGTACCTAAGACTTCTTAGACACTTCTTTTAGTTATATATACATCGATGCTTAGGCTAATGGTTCCGACCTAGTGTTCGGTCTACTACTATACTTAAAATGTTTTATTGCCACTTATTCCAACCGTATAAACTATTACATACTTACCTGAAGTCTCCGACAACCTCGTCGTAATAGTAATAGTAGCGCTTTTGGTTTTGTACCGCTCGTAGAACGTTGCGTCCGGCACCGCTTTGATGTTGATGAATGCCGTCGAGCGGCTGTCGACGATAACTCACCACGCCGTTCGACAAACGGAGCCATGTGGCATCGTCAAGAGACCATGTGACTGTAATATTACGAATGTATCGACTGGTACTAATGTGCGGACAATGAAAGCGCCAATGTGCACCGATCCGCACCGTGTCTCTGTCCGGATGGAAGTCTGAAAATTACGTACGATGATACAGAGATGGTCTTGTTGTGTTACGGAATCCGACTATGGTCGAATTTTGAAAACAGCTATGGTGCTGTTCCTTCGTTAGTTTTTAGCTAGCAATATATATACCACGTATATATTTGCTGTATTAAGCAAACCCCGAAAATCTGCGCACACAATCTAGCCTTGTGCGAACAACGAAATTGAAGTTATCGCAATTTCGAAATTCGAACACCGTTTGACGAAATTGCTTTTCCACCATTGCACCTGTGATCTTACCGAAGCGACATTCCCTCCCATTGCGGAAAATTGGAGTAGGGTCAAATTGAAAAAGGTGATAAAACCACCAAGATAGTAGTCATGTTTTAATTTGACCGCACTCGGAATGAGAGTTTTCAATAATCAAAATTTGTACTATAATGTCCGATATAATTGGACAGGAAAAGTTGATTACCCGAGCACAGTAAAGGCTTGGGACCGATAAGTTAATCACCTGCTCCTGGGTTTTGTTTTCCTTTTCTACCGCTGAAGAATCGAGGTCCTTTATACGACAAATAATTTCGCATGTTTATGTAAAAGCTTGAGTCATATTCACAAATGCCGTTCTCGAGTTACAAGCAGTTGTGGCTAAATAAAAAAATTATTTTTTGTGTATATCCACAGATATTAACTAGACAAAAGGTGGTGGTGATAAAACCAAACATTCGCGGACTCTTCAAGTGCATAAAATAGTTTTTGTGTTTTGCCGTTAATTACAGCCACGTCATGCTTTAAAAGGACCGAGGGTTGGGTACGGGCTGAAATGTTGAGCCCGCGGGTAGCGGGTAACCCACGGGCACCAGTAGGTTTCGGAAAGTAAACGGAAAATAGCACTACCCCTTGTACCTAGCAATGCTCCACCTTCAGGAATAAGCACCCATAGTGTTAAATATTTTGTTTTGCGACCAGAAATGGAGGGTGGGTCAGTGGGCCGTTCGTGAGTCGTGTGGCTCGCCATGTTTGGTGGGTCACGGCGAGTCGTGGGTCACGCTCTTAAGAGTAGGTGTCCCTGAATGCCGTCAAGCTTCCATTTTGGTGGTTTTTTGGTCAGTAGGGAGGGGCACTGCGAAAGCGGATTACGTCCTTGTCGTGAAGCCTGAGCAGCGAGAGATCGCTGGCGAAGAAACCGCTATCAAAAAGTTAACAAGATTATAATGGCTTTAAAACGCAAAGCGATAAATATGTTGAGCCATTAAGGATTCAATAACTTGGGGCTTGAGAAAAACGTATTGAGCCTGCGGGTAGGAGTCTAGTGGCGGTGGACAGCACTTTGATCTGCGCGTTTACCCGCGGGCTCAATAATTTCTGCACACGCACACCTCTGCGACCGAGTATTGAATGCTTTTAAAATTTTCACAGAAATATTATAGATTTCCAGAAAATAACTGATTTTGACCCTTTCCCGCATCGACCCTTGAGCAAACGTTTACCGCTACAGCGGATGGAAAAAGGTTTGAGGATTTGGGTCGATTTGGTGAGAGCCTTGTATGCTAGCCGCTGGGCTGTTTAGAAGCTGTTCCTCAGGTCCTTGAAGAACCTCACAAAGCGAACAAACTACAATGCACGGGCAAACGCACGCTGCAGCACGACAGTCTCAGTATGCGCATCGCGTCGCAACGTCCACTGTCACACATGTGTGACTCTATGCATGAAAGGGTTAAACGAATTTATAATTTAGGATATTTGGAGGGGATGTTTGGCTTGGAGCAGCAAAGCGGGCTGTAAGCGACAGTTATGAGTGCCACGCAGGTTAGGGGTTGTGCAAACATGAGCTCGTGAACGGCAACATTACCGTAAGGAGGATCAATATAAAGCCAAAAAATTATTTAAGCTGTTTATGTGGTTCATAAACATTTTGAAGCAACTGGTTGAACGCTTATATGCCACGTTCAGTTTATTTCTACAGTTCAACGACAGTTTGGCGATTTAGTGTATATAAACTAAGCTTCGCTTAGTATGCTTCTTAGACTTTGAGACATTTTTGTGTCTGACGTACGATGTTAGATATTAAGACAGTTTGGCAGCGAAAAATTCAGCGATACCTCTACAAAAGAATATCGGCAAAGTATAGCTGAGAGGCAGATAATGTAATACCTGGAACCACGGCTTAGTATGCGATGACTTAGGTATTAGTACTTTGACTACAGTGTTACGTTTAGTGTCACTGCTTGTGTATAAGTGTAAATAGTACCATTTGTTATATTGACGTTGAAGCTTAACCAAAGCATTAGTAACACAAACAAGTTTTTATGACAAAATGACCTCATTGTAGTAAGCACGAAATGTGTTTCAAACTGCAATTTCTAATAAATTCAGATAAAGAGATATCTCCAGATAAATTCATTTCAATAATTCAATCTTAAAAAAGTTGCTTCACATTTTTGTTTTATCTAAAACGTATATATATACTGTTTTGTAAAGCTCACACGAATTATATAATAAGGTAAAATCCACCAACTGTAACAAAATATTTTGGACCAAAATACTGTTCAGATTTGGTCGAATCTCTATTTTAGTAAAATAACATGGCTCTGTTTTCAAAAATCGGGCAGCGTTGCTCTCAGATTTTCCGGGGGAAAGTTATGTTCTTTTAAAAGTGACGAAAAGATTGAAAAATTATATGGTTTTAGTCATTGAAAGCACGTAATCTTCTACGCAGCACATGCATTTTATACGCTGCTTATGTTTATCTAGGAGCTATTAAAACATTACTCGCGCTTACTACTAACAACCTTTCAAAACCCAAGTGAATTAAATATAAGGTCACCGAAAGTATTTATTATGATTATTTACTAGAGTTGGAGTGGAGCTCCGTTAATCAATCAAACACAAACATAAGCCGTTTTTGAAGCGCTCTCCGTAGTCCAAATTTGGTAGTTATAATATTGTAACAACGAGTCAGGGGTTCGTGCTTAGGACCTTGTGACACTAACAACAGCAATGTGTGTCCTTATCAGTTAATTCTGTTATATAGGTACGTCGTACGTGATACCGCAAAATAAAACAATTTCTGCCATTTCACCAAAGTGTTTAATGCTAGTAATTTGTGTGACGAGGAAACAGAGCACATGCTACGCTCAATGCCTGCGATCAATGCCAACTCAACGTTTTACACTGAGCTTCCCTAGCCCTCTGCCCAGGCATAGGAAAGCTATAATACGCCAGCATTACATTAGGAAAAACTTGATGGTAAATGTCCAGCACGCCAAACTGTCTTCGTCACAAGTAGAAAAAGGTTAAAAGAGCATGCAGAAAACGCTGGAATTTGTGCAAGAAAGCTGGATTTCTAATAATCGCTTTTGGTGTCCCGAAAATACTTCGTGACGTGAAAATCGACGCGGGGTGGGCAATATACGCGCCCGCCCAATTCACAGGAGCTAGTACCAAAAGCTTCGGACCCTTACTTTCTTCCTACAATAAATGTACAGTACAAATCCTATATGAATCGGCATTAATATATAATTTTGTCGGCATAAGTTGTAATTGCGCAGAACAAAATAACTTACTGTGAACAATTGTTCTAAGTGTAAAGCAGGATATGTATTATTTACATTTCCTTGGTATGGCTTTATACCAAGGAATAACCGGAACCGTCCCTTTAAACCGGAACCGGAACCTGGTCTTCGAAATTTATATATAGTAGAACAGATGAAGGAACAAATTAACGTATAGTCGATTTAAAATGCATTAAAAATAACTTTTACATTAAACTTAATATATTGTGATGGCATTATTGCCTTTCTGAAACTTTAAAGAGAATGAGGAAGCTAATAATGTTTTTGGACACCGAGAGCAAAAATGCCTTCCACTATACACTCTTGCGTATATTGCGTCAAATTGAATGTGCTTACAACGCATGGAGCGTAGAATAAACAGTTTTGCTCTGTTCCCAGTCGCCTCCCTGTACTACACATACGCTTGTTACATGTTGTTTTGTAGGAAACTTGAAATTATTGGATTATATGATTCTAAGAGAAATTAATAGATATAATGTGATTTTCTGATCAGTGGTAAGAGACACTGTTTATACTAGCGTTGGACAAACAGTGCCCGTCAGTTAGATGATAATGATCATAACTTTCTAATCAGAAGTTTACAAGCGTACTTTGTGGTGCTTGACGCAAATTGTTAGCCAAGCATACGCTAAGTACTTCTGCGTAAGCCATACTCTGTTATCCAGTTGGACCGGTTTAATTCGAACATAACCCGGACACTTCTGAATGTGTAAAATAGCTGTTACAAGCATCGACCTGGGTTTGATTTAACAAACTCCTGCAGGTTATTATGAAAAATTCCTATTGAAATTATGTGCCCAACTTACGTTTCACACGGCAAATTGCTGAGTAAATATTTTCTTTTCCTTGGTTGTATTGCAACTTGATCGCTGTGTAATATATATTACATATGTTTGGATCAGAAATGAAGCAAAAATGTGGAAAATTTCAAACAAAATTTTTTGAACTGGAATTGCGGTTCCGGTATGGTTTTTACCCCTTCCTGGAACCGGAACACGATTTTCGCCGGAACCGGAATTCCGGTCACTCCCTGCTTTATACATAAGAATTGTATGATTGTTGCACACAACTTTGTATGAAATTACATGCAGCATAAGTGTTGTAATTTGCGCAAAATTTGCATGGGATTGCTATAAAAATGTACGATTATTTAAAATCTAATTTGTGTGAAATTAAAGATAATAAAATCATTAGCACATAATTTAATTACAGTTTTATATAGCAAATAAATAATAGAATTAAAAACTAATTAAATTTAATAAACAATTCCAAATATGTGTAAAAGTTATACATTTTATATACACTCTGTATTTCTTACAAATGTTCACAAAAACCTACATAAAATATATTTCATGTAAAATATTTCTTACAAATATCTAGTCACATTCTCTATCTTGCATATGTTTTGTGTCATACAATATATAATTACATTCGTATAGTGCACGTTTGGTGTTCCTTGTGACTATGCATGATCAGTTGCACATTATGCGCTATATTCCAGGCCACAAAATGATAAAATCGAAACAGTTACAATTGTATTTCTCATGCAAACCTATCTGAAAATTCATGCGAACGACAAAAGAGCTTCATCAAATTTCTTGCAAATTTGTTTTGATATTCGTACTTGAAATGGATATCTAAACCCGACTACACAGATAATGTATGACATAGTGGACATATAAGAATGAAATATAATAATTATTTTAGAGGGTACGTTTAAACCAATGAAGCCAGTGGGTTTAACCTGTTGAGTAACCCTGTAAAAGCTTGTTTTGTACCAGCAGTAACTTCATTTATGCTTTTATATTACGGCATTTACGTATAGATTGATAAAACCAGGTATCGGTTTCGGTTACTCACTAATATGAATATATATTTAAAGCATAAGTCAGACGGTTCTGACGTGATATTAATATATAGTAATGTTATAGCTGTATTTGCTTACCTATCCCCAGAAGAGTAAATTGGGTTTAAGATTGTTGTCGGGGCCGAAATTACGAGTATATAAAATTGAAGAACCTGAATTGCTTCTAACAACAAAAAGATGTGGTTTTAAAATAAAATTCAAAGTTACGACCATATACTGCTTTCTTGTATTACACGTACATCATTGCGCGGAAGTTTTAAACTGTTCGTTCAGACATTCAATATCTTTTGCTCAAATTTTGAACGAAAAGCTTAAATGTGTGAACGCACGTAAAGGTACGCTTTTCCCCGAAACCGAATATTTGATTTTTATTTTTAATCAACTTACTTTTGTACGCACCAACAATGCTAGCCAACAATTGAATCACGCTAAGAATAATCGCAGTACAACTGAAACACGACATGGGGTGACGGATTAGATTGTAGCCGTTTTTTTCTTATCGACTCGCGTTTTGGACGACTGGATCGGATAAACACTATCCAGGTCAAACTTATGGGGCCGTTTGCGGGCGAATCAATTACATTCGTGCGATAAATAAACGATTTCGGTTATTCACAGCAAATTATTACTTAGTTATCATTAAAAATACTTACAATAACAATAATACGTAATTGCAGGAAGTTCTTAAGCTTTAATAATACGTTTGACGTTTGAGTTATTATGCAATAGTTAATAGTTTGAGCTGTAAACGGATATGAAAAATAATTGTATACTGTCAAATATGTGAATTGGATTAGTTAAAAACCAAGCAAGTCCACACAAGCAATTTTAAATCATGCTTATTTACTATGCACATTTGTATATATTTATACCATACATGTTGACGTCACAATGTCTTAAGGGATTGCAGGGGTCGGCGGGGGGGGCAAGTCTTCCAGGGCCGCTGAAAAAATTTGCTGCCTCCCTCAAGGACTTCCTTGGCTTTTCCCCCTATTCTCTGCCTGTTTGTGCTAAAATTTTGCAGGGGGGGTTGCGGGCATCAGGGGTGAAGGGTAGTACCCTCGTGTGGATAGATACCCCTGGGGAGATCATCCAGGGGGGGGCTGGCTAAAAAAGTTGACGAACATTCGTCCCGACCCCAAGGACCTTCTTTATTTTTGCCAATTTCTGCTAAAAACGGAAGGAGTTGGGTGGGAACGACTTTGCGCGCACCGCGCGGGCCTCATGTTCGTAATCCTGCTGAACCCCAACTTTATAATTTACTTTAGAATATTTATATGTCTATAAGAAATATGTTATGATTTTGTAAGGTCTTACGAAGACGCAATTCCAGAGGATGCATCTCCACAAAAATTACGTAGTGTAGAATCGAGATTCCTCCGCATAGGTATCTCTTCTGGGTCAAAAATCAACCGGTTTTGTTGCTTTCTTTTCAAATATGTTTTATGTTTATCTATAGTATATATAATTTATATATATACTCATATCTCTGGAATCTGCGTTATCATGCGTAATTTTGCAGTTGGCGGTCCTAAGATATGTTTTATGAGTGAAATAATTTCGACTTGATTTATGCCTTGTGGGACTACCGCACGATTTCGAATATGTCGTATATATAACTGTTGAAACCTTGGTAGCCGCGGCAGTTGCAAACAAACTGACTACTTGTATGCATTGTTTGCTTTTGTAATCGCCAACTGCAACGGTCGTCGTTTTTGTTATAAGGCGCGTTCTAGCCCGGAGCTTCCCTGCACTAGCAATATATTTCGCTTCAAGTTACCCGGATAACAGCAGAAAATATTGAGTACATAGGACAAATTTAAAGTTCAATTGTGAGCACAGGCTAAGCTTAAGCGTAGAGAATAAAAATCTACCTACAATCATTTGGAGGGAAAACTTGACGATACGCTGGGGGTTGGCAACTTAATATGATCCCACTATTTGGAATATATAGTCTATAAAACTTCTGAAAACAATTTCTTAAATGTAACAAAGACCGTTGGGTAAAAGCAACAATGATGCTGTCAACTGTAACCTAAATTATTTAAATACCACATGTTATTGAAATTCTCCAAACTTTTGTTTAGAATCAACTCAAACGTTTGCCGAGTATACTAATCCCTCGTAGACGATTGGAAATGTTTTGAAAATGCGGGATGTTCTTAATTCCGATGTTATATTAGAAATGAGTTGTTGTAGTGCAGAGTTAATGTGTAGTTCAACAATTCGACTGCGAACAGTCCAAACACGAAACAGCTGAGGCTAAAGTTTGATTTCGCGGCATTTTATATTAAAGCTTTTATGCAGTGACAAAGCAATATAAATCGCTGTTTGAAAAAAAAGACTTTGCGCATTATATAATTAGGCTAATTGCCGAATTTAGCGTTCCAGAACAACAAATGATTAAAGATTGCTGTTGTTGTTGTTATTATTACGCCTCACAACGGTTGTATGTATTAATTATCGAATAGGGTAAATTGGTTTGTTGGTAGGTATCTAATTTCACACAAATGCGTGGGTTACACTTAAGAAGCAATTACAACAATTCGATACAGTTGCCGATGCAGATTAATCTTTATTTTATAAATAAAGATGTGGTTGTGGGGAAAATGGTTGAACAGGAATTTTAAGTAATTTAAAAATATTATTGACGGATATTAAAAACGACGTACCTATAGGTGCTATGTAATTCCTTTGGATCGATGAAGTGTACACAAAGATTGAAGGATTAGTTTAGTGTGGATTTGTATGGTGGTTGGTCGGTCACCGGTTGTAACGTATGTCATAAAACATCACATGTAGTGCCAGAAATTAACTGGCCAAGTACTAGTGTTGTCTCTACGATGAGACCACCATAAAAAACGAAGCCCTTCCACGGCCACATCTCTACACGCACGAAACTGTCAATCATCATAATAGACAATTTGTAAATCCCACTGATCATACCGTACATACACAGAACATCGATGGATTGTGGGCCCGGCTCAAAGAATCTATCCGAACACGTGGTGGAGTGAAACCGCAGTTGTTTGATCGTTATTTGAAGGAATATACCTGGTGACAACAATTTAAAGACAATCCTCAAGGGGAATTTTTCGCTCAACTACATGCTCTTTATCCATTATAAATGTAAGATATCTTGCATTTGTCTATAATAGTCAATAATCTTCTAATAGTCAATAGGAAAATATACTTAGCCTAAGCCTAAGACTAAGCCTAAGACTGAGCCTAAGCCTAAGTCGGGGGGCTGCCGCCCCCCGAACCCCCCGCACTAAGCTGTTACTCCCACAAACCAAATTTCTCAAATTTAATTTTTTATAAATTCACGTATTTGCCCATAATTTCTTACAATATCAAAATTTTGCAACGAAATTGCCTCCATTCAACTCCTCTCGTCATTCCGCGTCTAACGGTATATAATATGTCCATGTTATTACGAAAAAAAATTTTTTTCATTTTTTTTCCATAATTACGGAATTACCCTGCATCACTTACCCACATTGCCCCAACTTCCCCATCACTAAACTTTATAACGATTTTTGTTATCATATGAAAGCCTATTAAATTCCACATTGTATGGTGAAGACCTCATCCAAATCCATCACTCCTTTCAAAAGTTATAGTCAATTTTCTAAAAATCGTCACTTTTTAAAATGTTCATTTTTTGAAAAACCCCTTTTTAGGGGTACCCTGGGGACTTACCCTTTGACCCTAGAGCCTCAAAACCATTCTAAATCGAAAGAGCGGACGTTTTTTACCCATGGGGGGATTAAGGGGGGTAGAATTTGAGCGAAGCGAAGGCGGCTTAAGTTTGAAAAAAAGCCTCCAAAAGCCAAAAAGCAACCCATCCTAAATCATAGAATAATGAGTTCAACATCAAGGTTTATGTTTCCAAAAGGGGCGAACCTGATCACGAAGTGATCTCTTTTGGGGGTGAGAGATGATTGGGGGTACAGAGACTATGGGGGCATAGTTTCCAAAAGATGGGTGCTATAGCAAGCGTAAAATAATTTTTCCCCCCCAACTGGGATTGGGCCAAACGAACTGTCATCGAGACAATACACACTTCTCGTTCTGTTTTATCTCTAAGGTACGCGTAGCTCTTAGCCGTCGCATAGCCTCAATTCCATTCACTACTCTGTAAATAGTAATGCATTTTATGAAAACATGTTAAAACAGACAATAGTTTTTGCTGTACTTTGTCAACAAATGACTAGTTTTCCGATCAATGTCCTTTCGAAGCTTCTCGTCGTTCAAAATACAAATAACTCAGCACAATTGACCTTCACATTCGATATAGTGCGTAAACGTTCGATTTTTGTGCTGATATACATAACAGCCTAACGTTATGAATTGTTTCGTATGATTTTAGCCTTTTTGATTCGAGTGTATGTGCAAGTCTGTACGCTGATCATAATCGTACAGCTCTATGTAAAAACCTATAATAGATTAATAATTATATGTAGTAGCTTTCTCACGAAAACAAACATGTTAGGTATAATATTTTTAAGAAAACTAGGGAAGTTTGGCCACTGATGTACTAAACGGGGCATGGGGCTATGCCCACTCGACGATTTTCCAAAACTAGTTTTGATATCAAGTTGGGAGTGATTCATCGAACAGTAGCAAGTTATATTATATCGTGGGGGCCCCCGTTACCAAAATCCTGCGTACGCCATTGGAGCTGCCATCTAAAAGAAACTTGCACTCGGTACAGCATTTATACTTAAAATGGGCTGCTCCTTGGTATTGTGGAGGGCTGTGAGCAATGGCGCACCTAGCTATTTTAAACAAAGATTCCAACTACCCTCCTGTTGTATTAACATTTTATGCTATTGGGATTATAATGTGGGATTCCACGAGAGGCAGCCACTTTGTAAATAATTTTCTGGTCTTGCTCTGGAACAGGCCACTGAAAACTCAATACTACACGTTGTGCTTGAATGCAGTGGTGTGATAAGTTTTGAAGAACTGAGATACCACACGGCTTTTAAGCTTAACATCACATTAGGAGATTAACATAAGTAAATGATGCTCCCGAAAGTTTGCTTAGGCCCCTAACTGCTAATACCTCCGTATTATTCCTCCAGATCATAATAGGAAATCATATGCTTAATTTTTGTAACCACAGCAGCGGGATGAATTATAAACGCCGCCGTGACTTATATATTTAGTTAATACAACAAACTTATAGACGGGCGAGCGAGTATTAACACAGTTCCGCCGTCTGTCCACTAACTAAATGACTACGTTTTGTAACGCGGAATTCAGACTTTTCATTTGTGCTATGGGAATATTATTGCGTTCGGAATTTAATATGTACTGCGAAGATGAAAGGCGGCGGCCTTGGTTCTTGTTTCTGGATAGTTAAATATTTTTGTCTACCATCGCTTACTTTGTCTAGTTTTATATACGTATGCTTTCCTTTTATCAGTATATATACAGTTTTTTGCTTTACTACAAAAGCTGTCAAATAAATGGACAGTTGATGGATGTGTGAATTGAATATGAAGACCGAGCTATTAATGGCGCAATGCGGGTGGCAAGATAAAGTACTAAATTTTCAGGGTATTTTCAGTTGTGAATGTAAGATTATTACTAAACAGTAATTTTTGCTACCAACAATTTTACAGGAAGAGGAAGCTATCTGCCAGCTGCTGGGTACGATTGCCCTAATGAATGTATTATAGTAGCTTAAATTATATTGACTGTTTGATAAAAGTAACTTTAATGCGCCTTTACGCTTACATATAATATGGAAGTACGACAACTGAAAAACAAGTTAATTGAAATTCAGATAGAGCTATTGTAGCTTATTCTGCTTAATAACAGAGGTGGAACCGTGTCACTGGGTCATTTCGGGTCACATCTGTGGCCGAGTCACTTGCTCACGGCGTGTGACCCAGTGATTCAATAGCCGAAAGCACTTTTCTTTGCACTAGACGCAACATAACAGAACACCACCTTTTGCGCACCTCCGCCGCAGAAATATTGTCAACTTAAGTACACTTAAACCGAGCTTTGCGACCACGATTGCTCTAAAAACTCGTAATAAAATTCCGGCCAGAAAATCGGAAGGTTGTATGAAGTGTATTAGGCTGTTTTGATCGGCTTGGTCATGACGTCCAGCATGAAATTAAAATTTAAAGCCCCGGAGAGCAGTATATGTTCCTTTTTACTAGAGGTAGGAATTTTGGTTCTAAGATCGGCGCTGCTCTAGCGCCAAGTCTAGCCAACTCTGCCACAACGTCCGAAGAGCAAAGATTCTGTTTGGAAAACCGAGTTTAGTGTGTCTGGACAATTTGGGGCGGTTCTCAAAACTTCTAAATGCGACTATATATAATTAGTATATATGTTGATTTATATATTAAGTTTTCTCTATATATTATTGACTCGTAAACTTTAATTATTAGCAGCTTATGAGCCGAAGCGAGCGTGGCTTCCATCGGAAAATCAAAGTCGACTAGGATATGGTTTATCAACAGACTAAGATCTGTCTGGGGTCCCAAGCCGAGTAGAACATGGTTCATGAAGAGCCGAGCCGAGTCAGAACTTGAAAATTTATATCCTTCTCGCTTCTACTTTTTATATCCATTTCATATGCTAATACTTCCAAACTGCTTGTAATCAGAATACAAACGACTTCAAACGATGACAAAACGTCTTCCAAGCCACAGCCAAATGACGTACATTTCACTTGAACGTCTACCTTTTTCCATGATTGTAGTCTCTGGCTAAAGCGCTACCGAAAACGCGATTGTAATCAGTCTGTAATAGCGGTCTGTCAAGCAGCTATAAAGTTGTTTTCCGCAGCCGTTTGTTTTACAAATTCGCAGGGTACGCTTAGGTTGCTTTATAGCCTTGTCGCTAGGCTACTACCGTAACCGATCGCCGTGTTACTGCCATGACCGTGGCAGCAAGTCACCGGGTCGCAAAAACTTGACCCGGTTCCATCTCTGGTTAGTAATACAACTTTATGGCACAAATTCGATCCGGTCCGGACCTTTGTCGCTCCGGAACGGATTAGCCGTTTCAGATACACTCTGTCGGCCTCCAGAATAGTGGGGTAAATAGAGAACGTTTGATGCAATTAATAAATTAAAAAATCCTGTAATTTTAACCTTTTAATTGTATTTGAATTTTTAGCATTCTTCAAAATATAGTGGTGGATCTGTCCGGCTGAATCATAACATGTAATACTCTGCGAAACTGTTGCGCGCCAAGATTAGGTGATCCGGAGCAGGCAGGCCCTTGATTGTAATTTTAAGCCCCACCTCTGGACATGACTGTAAAAGTGATGATAAAAACTTGTGAATAGTTACCATATGCGCCTAGAGCCGTTTCAAGCGTAGAGCTAGAATTCGTGAAACGTCTTGTTAGTAGCGTGGTTTTGTGGATGCAACATTGTCATTAATATATTGTTTGTGTACATTGAAGCATATAGCCTTTCAGAAATAATTGAGGATTAAAACACCTGTGTGATAGTAAAGCTTAGCTTCATTTACCGTTGTTGATATGTTGGAATTTCATTTAAAATGCTTCACAGATGAAAATTTAAATATGTATGTATATCTACGAACTAATTACTACTATCTGAGTTATAATTGATTTGCAAAAGCTGCGTACCAGCCAACACCGTTAGAGTTGCGAGTAGACGCTGCCTCAGGGAACTATATCATGGGACAGCTTTGGTCGACCTATTATGCCGGTCAAACTATTCTCGTCAAATGCTTTTTACTCCTCTAACATCTGTGCAACCCGGGGTTCAAGTCATGGCGTCGGTCCCAGTTTGTCAATCATTACTCCATGGCAAAATTTATTATTCAAGCTTTTCAATGGTTAATACGACAGTCGAATTCATGTTATCTGGAAAACTCCTCTAACATCCGTGCAACCCGGGGTTCAAGTCATAGCGTCAGTCCCAGTTTGTCAATCATTACTCCATGGCAAAATTTATTATTCAAGCTTTTCAATGGTTAATACGACAGTCTAATTCATGTTATCTGGAAAACTCCTCTAACATCCGTGCAACCCGGGGTTCAAGTCATAGCGTCAGTCCCAGTTTGTCAATCATTACTCCATGGCAAAATTTATTATTCAAGCTTTTCAATGTTTAATACGACAGTCTAATTCATGTTATCTGGAAAACTCCTCTAACATCCGTGCAACCCGGGGTTCAAGTCATAGCGTCAGTCCCAGTTTGTCAATCATTACTCCATGGCAAAATTTATTATTCAAGCTTTGAATGGTTAATACGACAGCCGAATTCATGTTATTGAAAAACTCAGAGAAAACGTTATTACAGGGATTTAAGTAACTTCGATCCTAATTTGTTTAAATATCTCACCAAGCATAATATTCAGGGATTTTGCTTTTGTGAAAACATGCCTTTAAATTGTGAGATTAGTAATTAATTGGAATAAATACTAAATATGGTGTGACTGCCAAATATTAAAAAAACTTTGGCTGAAACGCTAATGGATTTATAAAAATGTTGACAAATTTAGAAAGCTAAGTTTGTGGCTTTTGAAAGATATATCTATTGACATGGCGTGACTACAGGTTATCTGATCAGTCCAAAGACGAAAATGGTCTTCCACTACGCATCACTTCGTAAACTGCATCGCACTCAATGTAGTTCTTCGTTGAACATCAACGTCAACTGCTCTGGAGCAATAGAAATTGCCGCTAGACGTTTGTGGTAATTTTTTCGACAGAACACGAAATATTCCTTGTTTGTAACAAATTTGCACAGTCGAGTACTTTTTGGCTGACGTTGAGAAATTCAGGGATGCGCACAGACAGTCCATAACAATTATTTGGTTGACGGAATTTGGCGCGAGTATCATGACAAAAAAATTCAAGTTTACTCATGAGCGGAAACTAAGCTCATCTTAGGGAGACAAAATATTGTACAGTCATTCTAGACGAGAACTTGCCATGATACGCTGATGATTGTAAAAAGTCTACATTTTGTGGAAATGATTTGTTGAACTGAAACTTTTCTATGGGACACGATTCCTAAGTAAAAAGGAACCGATGCAAAGACATTCCTTTAATCATATTTTTGTTGAAAAAACAATTTCATAGTAATTTCTAAATATGATTCGTTTACAAATTCTTCAATATTACGAAGGTCAGACGTTCAAACAAAAGTTTATACTAAAACGCTTTAGATATCTGTTTATTTATATAAACATATATATATGTAAGTGATTTATGCGACGTGTAACTGAAGTAGTAAATTATGACGACAAATTGCTATTGACGGTCGAGAAGGACAATTTGTTGTGCAACTCTCGTGTTTTGCACTTTGTATGATGGGAAACGATATGTTTATCATAATTAATAATTGTGAAGACGCAATGTTCTACGGTATTACGCTGCCGTTTCAATGACCGGCGACATTCCTTGTACTGGAATGTGTTATGTGCACTAAAGGTGTCAACTTCGCAACTGTCTGGCTAGTCTATTCATGGGTTATGTCCGGCTGGGCGCGGCTTACGATGTAAGCTGGTCAGCCTGGCTCTCGGTTTAGCTCTTCCCATAGCTAACCATATTCGAGTCGGCTCTTCACTGCATAACAATAGACCTTTGCGCTCCGCTAATATTAGAAACTTGGTGGGAATCCAAAAATATTTACGTCTTGTATAAATACCCGCCCGCCTTATATCCGTCCTGGACATAAATGCTACCCTTTGGTTACAGAAATCTTGTCCTTCCTCATTTGTTGAATCTATAATGTGGAAATGTATGTTTCATTTCTTGTCAAATATGGGTCCAGACGGAATAAATCTCAGCCACCCAAAACTGTATTTCATTGCTGTACTTGTTATGCGGGGATCTGACCATTTATATAGAATAAATACACATTGAAATTTTAGTATTTATATAAAAACAAATAAATGAGGACAGAAAGAATAATATTTAGGGGCTTTAGTGCCATTTGCGTTTCAAAATTTCACAGCATATGTCCTGGATGTATGGTCCAAAAAGTTATTTTATAACCAGCAAATAGTTTTAGGCACTGCTGGATATATATATATAGCTTGGTATGGAGCAGGGCCGGATCAGCAGCTTTGAGTTGAAGGCTTGATTCTATAAGGTTTAGGCTTTAAATGTATTATGTTAGGTCTTCATCAGTTATCTCCAGAGCCCTGCATTGTGCCTAGTACAAGCCCTGCCTAGCTTTTTGCTTCACTCGGCGTTCGGCCAATCAGGAATTATTAGTTTGTGTCAGTTCTTAAAAAACAGGTTGAAATCGCAAATCCATTGAGCCAAGCTTATGCCATGTACATCATACTGTCAGCTGTACCAGCAATAGAGAATTTTTATAAACCGAAATTAGTTTTTGCTATTTTGTAAGTAGATATAACTGTCAAATGTATGACGTTCTTAGTTGTGGAATTACTGTAAATTTTGATTAGCTATACGTACGTACTATTAAGACATGCTGTCAATCACAAAAATGAACATTGAAAAAATAACTCTTGTTTAAAAATTACTGCAGTGGGTTGTAACGAATCGATTTCCAATTTGGCTAGCTGTGAATCGCTATTGATTCGATCAATCTTCCACCAGGCACCGGTCTCGAATTGGATTCATATAATTTCAGTCAGAGTGTACTCAAACAATGTTAACATTATTTTCTTTTACATGTAGCGAAATCAAACAGATGAAAATAGCTGTGCAAAAACTGTAGCTCCTCATCCAGCGTAGCCATGCCGCGTACTTAAGGGGGAAAGCTTTATGAGCAGTGTCGGTTGCTGGAACACTTGGTTTTCAATTAATGATTCGAATTCATTATGCTAAATTCGGAGATGTAGAAGCGTTAGCTTCGGAATCGAAGGATTCTCACTAGGCCGTATTATGGCGTCCGTTTATATTTTTTCTCTGTAAACAGGAATTCGCTATCTCAATGTAAATCGATATGGACGTGTGAGGGCTCATATGAAAGCTACAATACTCTAGATGTGCCTTTTAAAGGTTTTATTCCGATTCGACACTCTTAGGTCCCCCCACAGAGGGTCAAATGGGGTACCCAGGGGATGGACCATTTTCTGGGTCATTTTTGCTTATAATTCGTCAACCGTTGAGTCGATTTCAATTATTTTAATATCGAAATATGTGTCCTAGGAAGCTTTATGTATTGGTATATAAATTGTTTTGGTCGGGTCCCTATGTGGTATGGGGGACTTTAGCAAATTGTCAAATTTCCAAAATTTTGGTCGAGGTGTAGCTATGTAACCACTCCAGCGATTCGAATGAAATAGATTATATAGATTAGAAATAGATTAGATAGAAATGAAAAGATAGAGGCACTGCGGGGCTACCTGCAAGGCGTTAACAGATTTGATGTAGGACCCCTTGGTCAATTGTTATTTCAGGCCAAACTTGGGCCCAGCTATAGTCATCTGTGACATTACCACTTCTAACGGTATATTAATCGATTTATGGCTCAAAATAAGTTCATATGGGTTTTCGTGGGTGCTGATTTCAAGCCTTTACTGTATTTAAACGTATCTCTTCGTGTAGGGTAGTTATATCAATGGGTTAGACAAGGCGATTGGTGTAGAACGGACGAGTGTGATGCGGTCTATGGCAAATTGTATTTATGTTTTCTGTGCTACTGTGCTTTTGTTAAGATTATTATATATACATAGATTACATACATATTGTTCACGATTCTTAAGCAGTTCTGAGGTGCAGTTAACGCTCTTAGGGTGCGTATTAGATATCTGACTATCAGTTTTGCCGCATCTATGCCTTATTGAACAGCACATTAATAAATATTTTTTGGTGAGTTACATCTTTGTTTCGTAACAGGAATATATTTTTAATGAGTTGTTTCACTGTATGTTAACGTTACAGCATCTCATTTATCCGAATTCATACACTTGGCATGTCGCCAATATTCTAGTTATTATGCTCTTGCAATGTATAGGTAAGTAGACATAGTAGCCAGTTAGCCTGACACAGTAATGTCAATAGTAATAATTACAATTTCATTTCCGTTAAAGTTTTTTCCGCTAGTGGCTTGCACGAAATATTTGTCCATTGGATCGTTAAATGTCATTTGGCACAGTTCGATTTTAGTATGAAAAATAACATTCGCAATTTCCCAGTGTTTAGTGGGCCCCTCACTTCTAAATAGCGTGCTAAGCCTCTGTTTTAAATAAGGGATTGTTAAAGAGTTTCTTATTAATTTGAATGCAGTGGTTAAATTATGTTTTGGCAAATGTTTAGGACGTTTAAAGTAGAAACTAACTATCGTATCAACCAGTCGGGTGCCGTAAGCCATGTAAAAACGCTGAATAGAATCATCATTGTGGCGGTGATGATTTTAGGACCATCTGTGGGCTGTGGTAGCGGCGTTTTTCATCGCAATGACAAAAACTGCTATAAGAAAACCGTCTACATATATTTGATATAAAAGGGTGATAAATGATAAAACATGCCGACGAAGAGACTGGTTGAAATTGAAAAACAGGGCTGAAGCCGTCTTCTCTGTTTGTTGCGCGTTTTTTTGATTCGAACCTAAATACTCTTATAAGTAAAGTAGTAAGATTTTGTGTCATTTCTCTATGGAGTGATGGCGTTTTGGAACATGATTGATTTGACGGAGCAAAACCGGACGACATAAATCAGCAAAATTCGGCTTCATTGTCGAGAGCGACTATTTTGAATAAGAGTACATACACGAAATGAAGACGACGACGACGATGGAATTCTTTTCCCATCGGTTCATTTATTATAGTTTGTGTGTGTTCGCCCACCCCAAACCAGTTTCAACAATGTTTGCAAGAAATAACCGTCCATGATTTTATAATAATAATAATAATTGATTGAATCAAACTACAAATCAAATGGTGCAATTCGCTGCACTTTGTTGTCCTAAGCCAAAATACTAAAAATACAGCCTCGTTGTGTAGGTTGCGAGCAACGCAGATAACAAAGCCAACTCTAATTATCAAAGTTTTCTCATAGGAACAAAGTTTGGTCTGATGCTAAAAACACGACATCCGCTTGTGGCAGTGGTGGTGCGAGAATCAGTGGATTGAAGTTAAAACTTTGGCTCAGGCAGAACTTAGTGATACAACAACGCACCAACTTGATACTGTGAAGAAATCATTTCGGTATTTGAATTTTGCTTGATATAGGTATATATATGCGCCTTAAAGGGATAAAGTAATCATTGGTAGAGAACTCGACACTTAGCGTTATAAATTGACTTTAGTGCGTCTTCAATGTATAATGGGCATTAACATCTTTTTTTCGACCAGAAAAACATTCATTGATCCTATTTGTAACCAGGTTTGAAAAGTTAAATAAAATTGTGCTAGTAGAGCAAGCCAGGTGCCAATTACATAAAAGTGGTAACCCTAACCCCACGTTTAGGTGAGTCTTATCTTCAGTTTGTATTGGTGGAAAATTTTGCGCTCTTGTGGATTAGCCTATGCTCAGAATCAGGCTTACGATTAGGTAATGTTTTAGGCCATTAAGCAGGGTGGTACAATGTAACCTCGATATGGCGGGATCGGACTGGACTGTTTCAAACAACCGTCGACACAGTACGAAGATCTAACATAGAATCCGGGTCGACCTGACCAGCCCAGACGCAGTCCAAAATTATTAGCTATAAATATATATGCCTGTATGCTCGATGGTCAAAAATTTACAATTTATAAAATCTCGTAACTTATTGTGGTCTGCTATAATCATCGGGGTTCCGACAAGACCTGTCAAATAGTGGTCGGAAATTCGGCGTCTTATTAAAATCGGCGAAAAATTCTTCAAAATCAAGGGGCCGGCGGACGCCAATAGCGGTTTCAGTAGGTCCGTTTGGTGTCTCGTCTACCACTTCCCACGTATTACGGAAGCCCGGCAACAGTATCGAAATCATACCATATGTTTCGCACAGATGTGGCTATGCTGCGTCCGCTGCTTCTGAGACTCACTTAATCGTTCGAAATTACCTCCAAGCGCACAGCTAATTTTCCACGTTAAAATCATTGCTATAAATCTAATTTCTCTCTGTGTCCCGGAATTTTGGCCTCGCAAAAATACGGAAGCCAAATATGTCTGTCTATTGAATTACCATGATGATTTAAACGAGTTTTTCGCTGATAGACTAATTATTCTGGCTGTTGACCAAGTTAATACAAAACTCTTCTGGCATTATGTACTCACAATTTATTCTGATTATTAGAGGAGCTGTTTCGGAGCAGTTTGCAAGTGCTACAGTGCCCGGGTACCGGGTTTGCTTGGAACTGAGAATATATATTTATTACGTGGAATTGCAAAAATTTAAGGCATTGACAATTTTCATTTTTATTTGGATAACTTATTTGGAAAAAACCTATTGTCTACAAAATAATTTCTAGCGTTACATCGGCTGCAGCCGTTGTAAAATTCCTACTGGTGTAATCCCGTAGCCTAATGTCAACTTTTTTCGCTTAAACAATGCAATCTAACTAAAATAGTTTTTATTTGAGGTGTAGACGGCTATTATAGCTATTTTCATACGTCGAAGCAACTTGTGGTTATAGGTAGATTTAGCCACCGAGTGTATACTCTTAATTTGTATCTTGGGCTCACAAACGTTTGATTTTTATTCCATGAAACTTGGTACTAATGTCAAGATCCCCCCACAAGTTATGATGTGACTGCACTTGAGAGGAGAGCACTTGACGTGATCCGCGTGCGATACCCCTTAACATACGGCGTTAAGCGGTTCAGCTGTGTAAAATGTAAGCGTCGATGTGATTTGTCTCTATGACAGCAATGAAGCATCTGAAAGTTTTTGGTGATGTGGATATTGTGTAGATAATACAATTTTGTTCACAATTATTGCTTAGGAAAAAAATGTGCACTATTAATGAAAACTCGCTGCGTTTCGTGACCTATATTGTAAGCCAGACATATAAAGAGTATATAATCGATTTTTTACCAAGAACAATAGTGCGCATCGGCAGACAGTTTGGGCATAGTGTGCTCTGCTTGTGGCTGGTACGTCTGGCCGGGCAACATAGTCATGCAACTAATATTTTAAACTTTAGTCTGAGAACAATGCATAGATGCTTTTTTGCTTTGGCGAACTAAACGAAAAAGAAACATGGAATCGGATCGACGCTTTTGTACGCGGGATTGACTACTTTTTGAGCTAAGAAATAGGAAAAAGCAGGACGAATACTATTAATCCTTACGCACATTGTGCGCGGTGCTGTAAGATTTCTGAAGTTACACCATAGATTTCGAAGCATTCATGGGCCAGGTCCGAGGTTCCAGGGTATAGATTTTTTGGCACTTATTTTACCAATTTTCCCACAATTTCGCCCTATTTTTCTATAATTTCATTCTCTTAGGCGCATGGAGGGATCAGGCTACTTGCCAGGAGGGTCGGAGACAGCCATAGGGGGAGGATCCTACCCTCAGTTGGCAGTGGACGTCAAATAATGGCCCTGTCCTCCCATGGAGCATGTATGTTTCGAAGGTCCGTCAGCTTAGGGGCTGGAAAATTTCGGTTTGAGGGGGCTCCTACCCTTGGAGGTAGCCCTTTATCGACACCTATTGGCTACATCAACATGTTCATACTGTGTCTGCTGACGGTGCTGGGAATATACAAGTACTTGTCTCTAAATACAAGTGTCAAGAGTACGCTACGGAGGGACGGAATTGTAATGTTGAACCATGTGCTTGATGTTACGGGTGTTGTCAATCAGCGTCCCTTATTTCTAGGGTGGGGTCAAACTACGTTTCTGAGGTGCCGCCCCAAGATTTTCGGCATAATAAGGTAAGGTCGCGAAAATTACTATTTATAAGCACAGTGTTCGGTATTGGTGAGCAAATTTCGGTGGTCATTAACATACATTTTGCATATATTAAAACCCTCATTTACTTAAATTTGTTGAAAACTGCTCCAAATCGGCACAAAAGATATATCTTAAAGATTTTATTGGTCGTGAGTTTATCGTTAGTTTCGGTAATCCTTCCTACAGACTAAGTTTTGTATGTCTATAAAACACGTTTGGATGTACGACAATTATTGTTTAAAACCATAAACTACAATTTTTGACCAGGACATATGTGTTAACGGACTATTTTTTACAAGTTCGAACGCTCACATTTGAAGGATCCAAGTGTTTTGAGGAATAAAATTAAGTTGTCTACTAAGCTATTCTTGAGGCCTAAAATAAGCTAATAGCATTGACTTAGCAATGAGGGTAGGGATCGTTCCGTTTGAATCCTTAATGATACTGAGGACCAAAATTTAAAATATGTATTAAAATCATTCATGTGGCCTTAAGCGAGAATAGTTTAATAGCGTTGGCTTAGCAATGAGCGGCGAAGCCGGTTAACAGTAGTATCGTTTCGCCCGACTGCACAAACTACAGCCAAGTAAAGTATTGGCGTTACCATAAACAATGCGTTGCATACGAGCACAACGCGTACTTATGGTTCAGTGGCACGTTAATTGCATTAAAATAAAAGAACATTGGTATGTTTTTAGTTTTGGTCCGAGCGACAAAAAATTACTCGAAACCTTGTTATAAGGCACTAAAATTTGTCACCGTTATAGTAAACCATTATGTAATTCGTTGCGGGCAAGTGGAGCTATACTCTAAAGGTTTGGATCCACTAAGGTCTCAAATTTGCACAAACTGTTGCAGCGTGTATATACACCGGATTTAGCAGCCATGATTTATGTTATTAGTCTGCATTTTCGTTTTAAAACAAAAAGGTTCCAATGCTATTATCTTTTGCACGACGGCTTTTACTTAGGCAAAAATCAAATGTGAATTGGGATTGCGTTATGCTGCTTCAGGTAACTTAACATGAATGGTGTGTGTTCCGTTCTACTTGTCTGAGGGGTTCACATTTTGGAAATGCTGACAAAAATCTGTCATTTTGATACTTGCGGGTGCAAATATCTCTAGGCAAGGCGCAGTGCCCAAATCCTGATTTTTAGTTTCGTAAATGTTGATGTTGATTCTGAAGGGTGGTTTTTTTGGCGTGATGTAGTTAAGCAGAATGTTTTCCATTATTATACCTGATCATCCGAAAAGACCAGATTTTAAAATTTATAGATATATTTGTTGCATTCTTTGTAACCTAAATAATTTCGTCTGGCCGAAATTCCATTATTTCAGAAAATTTCTATGTTTAAGGGGTTAAGTTTTTCTTGATTTTAGCCACATAAATTTATTTGCAAGAAACCTCGTCTTATCGCATAGGTTGATTAATATAGCGCCTTTGAATTTATTCATGTCAATATGTATAGCAACTCTGTTAGACTACCTGTATCATTCTTTGCAGTTGAAAACTATTGAAAACGCAAGTAATGGATGGAACTTGAAGAATTAGTATGAAAGTGTTGGGTTGGCCGAAAACTTTGCAATAGTTAAAGCATGCCATATACAGTTTTCATTGCTGCACTGTAAAATCATTGAGCCAAATGGGCTTACGCTGAACCAAATTTGACTCTATGATTATTAGAGTGTAAGTAAATGTATCAGAAAACAATTCTGTGCATATACATAATCTATTAATGCAATAACCACAAACCCAAATATAGACACGAGCTTAATAAACATAGTATGTTTGGTTTTATTATTATGGAAGATTCTGTGTTCGGCCTCTTTCAAACAACAAGTATGTTGACGTAGCCCGCGTGCGTGACTAAAGTAATGATTAAGAACTGACGACTCACTCATACGTCATGAGTATGCCTATATATAGTTACTCGGAACCATACTGATTCAACTGAACTGATAGCCATATACGAGATTAAATTAAGTGACAGGATCGTGTAATTTGGGACTCTTAAAATACATACGACACTTCCGTTGTGTTGTGTTTAACATTTTGTGTGTATTTCTTTTATAATATATATACATATCGTAGTACGTAATAATTGTCTCCGATCATCGCCTATTCGTATTTGGAGGTTTCCGTTTGTTTTAGCCGCGCTTGAAATTCGTTGGCAACAGTGGCCTTTAATGATCGTTTTGAGCCACTGTAATGTCTGTTTGCGGTTTATTAAAATGTAGATAATACTAAATAAAATGCATAAAACTAAATAAATAATTCTAAAGCAGCGTAAAAATTGGTTGTAGCTCTAGCTATGTAATTAACATGACGAAAGATAGATTATTGTCAGCTTGAAACTTTGTTGCTTTCTTTAAAAGTTTTGCAATATTAAAACTAGCGAGATCATCAACGTCATATTCAGACAGTGAGATCTTAAAAATTACTCTAGCTGGGAATTAAGGCAAAATATGAAAAATAAACTGTTTTCAAAGCACTCAATGTTTTTCGCAGCTCAGTATTTTTTAAATATTACTAATGCTGTTTATGTAGCAACACTGAAAAAATTTACAGAAGTTTGTGGGACAAAATGTTCTGTCAATATAGTAAGCACGAAGTTTCAAACTGCAGTTCCTAGTGAGGGTTATATTTAACACTCATTCTCTTGGACTCAAGAAATGGTTTTCTTATTGCATATAGATTTCAAAAATCCAATTTTCAAATTTTCTTCTACATATTCATTATTTCAAAAATGTCTGTATTATTTGTTATGCTGATACGAATTACTAACATAACATCCACCAACTTTAACCTAATATTTCGGATCAAAATACTACAAAAAATTTGGTTGAAACTCTACTTTGATATAAAATTAAGCGTTGTTTTCAAAAATCGCACCAAAGCCGCTTTAATTTTCCGGAAAAAAATTATCACCTATTAAATATCGCGAAAAATATTTACAAATTGCATATTTAGAAATTGCAACCATGTCGTTGTTTTCAGCATAGCTTTTTAAGTATATACTACTAATGTTTATGTAGCAGCTATAAAAACTGATATTAAAAAAATTAAGTCATTCGTCAATTTACGAAATGCGTTTCGTAGCTAGTCACCGTTCAATAAACTGTGTTGCTTTATATTGGATTGCTTGAAAACTGAAATACAGAAATCATATAAACCGTAGAGAAGTGAGCCCGACCAGTTGAATTGCTGCAGTGGATACTATTTACAAATGCTATAAATATTAATTATCAATGAACGAAACGGGTTATTACAAATAAAGTTGAGATCATTGCTAAAGAGAATCAATCAGTTTGACATCATCCAGCTCGCCGTGGATTTCTAGACTGGCTGGCTGCAGCACGCCAGCCATCGGGAACTATGCAGCGCTATTAAAGTTCTCAATATTATTTGGTTACATTATTATTCGGAATGAGAGAATTGGAAACATGGGTTTTATTTAGTCCATCTCGTCAATGGTGCAATTTAGTGGTAGTTAGTAGTTGGAGTTGAGTTGTCGTCCGGCGATTAATACGAAATGACGACGAAAGTGAAAGAGCTTTTCTTGTCTATCAAATTAGGTTATAAGGTCGGCGGAAGTTGTGTATGGCTATGCACAGGGAGGTTTAAAGCTTTGGGGGTGGGGTGGGAAAGGTGATTGTCCTTGTGTCTTCGAGCATGTGAACACAAAGTTATCTTGTTTAGTGTACACAGTGGGGATGCCTTATTTTTGGACGCCCTGTGACAATAAGCTCTGAAGCTGTTGTGCTAGGCAAGGGTCTGTTGTTATTGCTGTTGATGTTGGCAGTCATACTTTGAGTCAGTCAGCCGCGGTTTTGCGATTTTGCATTCTTGTTTTGTCTTGTGTTGCATGTCGTCGGTCTCGCTTCTTTAATGGCTATTTTGACCGAGTGAAATTGTCGCGGAACTCTAATCGGTTCTGGTCTAATTGTAGTACAACTATTACATTATCTTATGTATTGCGATTGATGTTGACAGCGAGCTGAAATATTTGTTCGTGACCGAAAATTGAACGAATGTGAGTCATTTTATGAGAGCTATCCTGATTGACAATTATTATAGATTGAGAATGAAACAATATTGTTTGTGTTCTGACTTCGTGTGTGCATATAAAAGGCACAATGAGTATACTATATACCTATGTGTATAGTATGATTTGACTATACATATATGATATATATATACATGGGCATGGATCGTAATCGGTGGGTGATACCCTGGGCCTAGATCGTAATCGGTGGGTGATACCCTGGGCCTAGATCGGTCTGTCAGGCCCTAAATCAATTCCAAATTTTAGGCCGGGTCGGTATTATAGTTAGGTTCAGCCTGCCCAGGTCAGACAAGAGTTTAACGTAATAAAAATTTGCACGCCCGAGCGTTGCTCTATAAAGATTCAGCAAATTACAGTTGTAGCATCCAAATACATGTAATACATTTTCACACATGCGAGTAATACATTAAATACGTCGCTTACTGCAGAAGATGTCGAGACGAACATTATGAATAGTGCCTCAGCCTGATGATTAAATTAAGTCAGCCAGGCTCGGTTAGTCACCATACTGTTACAATTGGGCGGCATCTATCATAGTAAAAATGTAAGAGTAATGTTAGCGGCTGCAGCAGCCGGCTATGGTTGTAAGAACTTTGGGTCTTCTCGGTTAGATCCCCCAGCCCGAAATTGGTCAACTTTTAAGAAACATCGCCAATTTTAGTTACATTCTACTCAGCCCCGACGAGTTTGTTGTTCGGAAAATATCTATTTCAACCACTTTTATGACATTTGATTTTGTATTCTCACTGGGGTTTCTGGGTTTTTTGGTGTTTCCACTTATGTGAAATCATAAACCTAACTCGTTAACGCATGAACTTATTGCGCTAATTTTTCCACCGGTAGCGTAACATTGACTAACATATCGATCGAATGATAAATCATACATTTACCGATAAATTTTTTTTTGGAAAATTTTGGCTATCAATGAATTCCATTGAGATCACAAAAATCTGAAAAAACTTTAGTCATAAATGTGTTCAATGATGATATTTTCTGAACCAACTCGCTTGTCGTCCTGAGTGCTATAGTGCTAGAATTATCGCTGTATTTTCAAAGCTGACCAATTTCGGCCTTGGGGTCTAGCCGAAAATACCCGAATTTTTTTATATATTCAAAGGAAACTTATATACTTTTTAGCTATGTGGAAATTCTATTTGCTTTTGTGTATAATTGCTGTAAAAGTTTTAGGTGTTCTTTTCCATTATCCCCCAGCCAGAATTTGGTCGATTTTGAATATGCAGAGCTAATTTTAGTATTAATCTATTCAGCTCGATGGGGCGGTTCAGAAAATACTCGTTTTACCCACATCCCTGAAAAAAATTCCGACTTTGAGGTCCAAGTGGTCCTTGGGAACCCAAAAATTTTTTCTTCGAATTATGGCCATTACTTGCACCATTCGACTCATATTGATGAGAGAAATCTACTGGTGTGTATTTTATTGAAATCTTCTCCACTGTTAGAAAGTTATGAGGGTCCAAGTAACCCTGAGTGGCGAAAATGAAATGCAGCCCATGCCGTTCCTGATATACTACGCCTAAACCTTAGTCTTAGCCTAAGCTAAGGCATTTATATCAGACATACACTAAGTCTAAGCCTAAGTCGGGGGGCTACCGCCCCCCCAAACGCCCCGCTCTAAGCTATTTTTTTCTAACGTTATAACGTACCTCAGGGTTACTTGAACCTCATAACTTTCCAACGGTGGCGTAGATTTCAATAAAATACACACCAGTAGATTTCCCTCATCAATCCGAATCGAATACTGCCAATAAAACCATATCCCGAAGAACAAATTTGTGGGTTCCCAAGGGGGACCATTGGGACCTCACAAATCGAAAAAAAAAGATTTTTTCAGGGATGTAGGTAAAATGAGTATTTTCTGAACCGTCTCATCGAACTGAATCGATTAATACCAAAATCAACTCCGTATCTTCAAAATTGATCAAATTCGGGCTAGGGGATAATAGAAAAGAACCGTTTTATGTAGCATTAGAATACATATGTATATATAATATGAACTTATACTTGAATTTAAAGCTGGAGAGCTTGGCGGAATCGTCCGCCTAACCTATCTCTATATGAGTCGTCGCCAAAATTGAGACGACTCGTCATACATGATGGTTTAGATAAATTTCACAGGGGTCGCCACTGCTCTAACCCTCCTGCTTCCCCGACAGTAAATTTGTGGGTACGGGCTTGGGACAGGCTAAAATCGATTGAAACCAGACACAGTTAAATGGCTAAGATCAAAGAGCATTGTGATTATTCGAAAAGCCATTTGTATGGAAAACGTGCTCTAAGAACTTCATAACCTGTATACGTTTCTGCGTCAGAAAAGTATATGTATATTTGGTTAAAGACAGACAGCAGCTCGTATGTTTTGCACGGCGCCTTAGTCAGCTGTTGATTATTACTGTGAATTTGCGACATAATTAAAAACAAAGCATCATTCGTTTGTCATTCTTCTGAATAACGTACTATCCACAGCATAACGTTGGCTGCCTTCAAGGAATATTCATATTTCAAGTAATATTCAAACTCGTATATCGAGAATCTATGTCAGGATATATATAGAAATTAAAATATATTGGTCACAGGGCAATTTGATTGGGAACGGACTGCGTAGCTGCCGATAATCTTGCTGTATATAGAGGACAATCCACGAAACAGAAATGATGCTTATCCATTATTTAATCAAATTTTCCAGGAGTCCATAGTAGAAACTCGAACAAAGTAGCTACTACATGTTCTAGTTGTTATGTGGGATCTCAACTCGAATTTTCATTTAAGCGTAGTCATGTTTTGGTTTGAAAATGGGCGTTTTACTCCTCATTCCGACCAGTCTTATACTCTCTGCAAGTGGACATTTGAACTTTAACGCGGCGCTTCTATCCCAAATTATCGCTATAGACCCAAATGCTACTTGATTTGGGCTGAAACGAATGTATTTGATTACCTGTTCATCAGTGAAGCGGTATGCAAATGGTTCTTCTATATCTGAGGAACAGATGTGGACCTCATTAGATATACAGTATTGTATGACTGAGTGCGACGCTCAAGCAATTTGTCACACGTCCACATGCACCAGGGAATCTGCGACGGGGGCAAGCTAAAACAAAACACATTTGGGACAAGCTAAGCTGAAACACATGTGGAGAGGCAACCTATGATGAAAAATCTTAGGGAAGCTTAGATAAAAACATCTAGGGGAAAACTACGATAAACACATCTTGGGAGGGTCAAGCTACATAATATAAAACGCATCTGTGGATGGGTAAGCTAAGATAAACAGGTAGTAAAGTTTCGCCCCTAGAATGCAGTAGGTCATTACTAAATAAAAAGCGTCACTTGCGGGTTTTTGCCTGGAGCGGGGCGCAACGAAAGGCGTGCCATTCCAGCTGTATCTAGGGGGTGGGGGCTGCCCCATGTTCCCGGGTTCCGGACAGTCTATTAATTGTTGTAGATATAAATAAATCATTTTGTTTCAGGATTTGCAAACAGCAAACCCTAGCCGTGTTGAATTTCACAATTTTGACGTCGGGAATATCTCGAAGAGCGACTATAGCAGTAGAGCACGGAATTCGCCTAGCTTTTTCGATAATTTGTTAAAGAGCTTTCATGAACCTGAGCGCGATGAATGCCCTCGGAGAGGTGTGTGTAGAATTTTTATATATTGTTTCATGTGATTTAAATAATACCTGTGGTCGTAGTGCCTCCGGTAAAGGTGAGGAAATCCCGACTACCGTGTTTATTTCGAAATGTTAAAATTTGTTTTGTGATAAAATTTGTGAACGACGATAACAGTTAAATATTATAGGTTTTTACAAACATGGAGGTCGAGATACAAGTTTGGTGGCAACTGTAGAAGTAGTAGTAAGCGCTGAAGAGTCCATACAAAAACTGGATCAATCATTCAGGGTGTTGAAACCAGCCTTTTTTCCTACTATCGCCGGGATCTCAGTTAAATTTTCTTACAACTGATGTCTCAGCTGGCCGAAATCAGTCATGTCTTTGGTTTTGAACGAGTCGTGACGCCCGTCTGGTTCGCAGCTAGCATCGCACAAATGTGTAACCCACTGCATAGATATCAAGTTCAGAAGGTGATAAAGTTTGAAATAATCGCAACTGATCTAAAAGCTATCTTTTGTTATAACATAACAACTATGGTTATAACGAACGTATTCATGTGGAATCATTTTAAAAATACTCAAACACCAGGACCAGTAACTTATGGTTAGCCTACGAAAACAATAAAATAGCAAAAACGTTGATTGATGCAGAAGAATGCGACTAATGGATAATGGTGTGATTATGATGGGGTGAGGGCAAGAACACAACCCTCAAGGTTTTTAGACCAGTCTTAGTGGAACTACATTTTTTGAGCGGAGCGACGGCATTAGTAATATGAACGTACTCAATGTCTTGGGAATATATTATTACCTGGACAACAATGAGTAAATGAAAGAACAGTTTTATTCCGTTCGAACGAAAAGCAAGACAAAGGAAGTCACGTGGCTTATACAGCATGGTGATGAATGGTAATCGAAGCACTGCAATGAAATAGGACACGGAGTCTGAAAATAATTTTGTCTATAACATTCATACTATACTATTCCTGTATGTACAGTGCATCTATTTTCTTATTTCCCCATGGAAAACTCAACGCATATGCCATTAAAACGACTCTACGACCAATAATTACGCTGTTATGAGCTTAAATAGGGTGTTAATTACCTAATTAGCTTAATTAATGATAAAATTGGCAAGTTGCCAAACTTCTAAAATATCAGGTGCACATCCTCACATGATAAGCTTTCAAACAAAAAAAGTTCTTTGAAATAGGTTCAGTGGTTCTTGAGATCCATGAAAGACGAACGGCCATCGACTTTTTTGCTCCCAGACAGAAAATAAAAACGCTCCGCTCAATAACGATTCTTTGGACAACTCAAGGAGTAACTTTCTAGCTCAAATATTGTTTGCGTGAAATGTTATGAAAATGTATAAACGTATCGTTTCCAAGTAATTTTCGTTCATTTATATTCGTTGCGGAAGGGTATGATTTATATAGAAATAAGCGAAAGTGTTACTATATTTTCAATTTTACCACTGATGCGACACACATACACAACCCCGTTAAGATATTCATCACCGTTATAATAAATTATAGCGCGGGCCAACATGCTTTGCCATTACAATCGTAAATAGCAGTATCTATCTATATTAGTAAAAACTACCAGAAATTATCATATTGTCCCAGTTTAAATTCCGTTTAATACTGTTATTTCGTTTGTTTTTGGTATGATAACATGTTTTTACCGTTGTGATACTGAAGTCAAAGCATGATTTTGATGTCTAATAGTTCCTGTCAGAATTTGAGCAAACGTTAACCCTGAAAGTGATGATATACCTTCGAACACCTTTCGAAAACGAAATTACTGTACTTCTCGAACAAACATTAAACTATTCGCTTTATAGCAGATTCGGCAGTTTACGTGTGACTTGATGTTAGTTAGGTTTTGTAAATTTTTTCTGTAAATTTATTAAAATTTTCGCTTTGGGAATAACATAATTATTGTTATGTTTGCTAACTGTTACTGCTTGCGGCAATATGTTCAGTTTCGCCATAATTCTCATGCGCAGAAATAATAAACTAGTGTGTTCAAATATATTGAGCTTTTCGACTTTAGTATTTATAGACTTTTTTATTGTAGAACCAAAAATTTGTTTGTTTGCCTTGGTTCCTCCGAAGATCGAACAACAATTGCTCCGATATCTCAGCCTCATGGCGATGGTCAGACGATCAATATTTCGCTACGACAGTGTAGAACTCTATTTTTTCGTTACGTCATTTAAAACTATAGTAAGTTGTTTAAAATATATACACCAAGTTTATAATGTGCAGCAATCTACATGAGTATATTAATATTGTTCGGTTGACGTTCACTCGGTGTTAGTTTAAGTGTTTGCTCGAAAAATTTGAATCTGTTTAAATGGTGTTCGATTTTTGTTCGACTTCAGCTTGAAATTTTCAATACAGTTTTTTTTTAATTTTGCTTGATAGCTGTTCGTAGTTTGTTCCAGATTGGTCTGCGGACAGCTAAATCTTGCTCGATGTTTGTTCGATTAAATGCAGTAGTTATTGTGCCTAGTACTGTACTAACTTGCCCTGTGATATTGGGCGCTACTTCGACACATTCTTGGTCGCGCTAGAAAGTCGCTGGTTCTCAAACAGCTACATATGTGATACCAACGATGCCGTGCTGATTAACTCCGAGTCTTGTCCGTGGTCGTTACACTAATGGTTGCCGAGTTTGAAACAAATACAGTACTCGCTAGAAATGTCCGCTGCTCACTCGATGTTCGCTTGCCAACATTAATTGTTCAGTGCTCAAACAGCTATCTAATACCAACGATGCCGTGCTGATGAGCTCCGATTCTTGTCCGCCGTCATTACACTAATGTTACTATGCAGAGTTTGAAACAAATACAGTACTCGCTAGAAATGTCCGCTGCTCACTCGATGTTCGCTTGCCAACATTAATTGTTCAGTGCTCAAACAGCTACCTAATACCAACGATGCCGTGCTGATTAGCTCCGATTCTTGTCCGCCGTCATTACACTAATGTTACTATGCAGAGTTTGAAACAAATACAGTACTGGCTAGAAATGTCCGCTGCTCACTCGATGTTCGCTTGCCAACATTAATTGTTCAGTGCTCAAACAGCTATCTAATACCAACGATGCCGTGCTGATGAGCTCCGATTCTTGTCCGCCGTCATTACACTAATGTTACTATGCAGAGTTTGAAACAAATACAGTACTCGCTAGAAATGTCCGCTGCTCACTCGATGTTCGCTTGCCAACATTAATTGTTCAGTGCTCAAACAGCTATCTAATAGCAACGATGCCGTGCTTATGAGCTCCGATTCTTGTCCGCCGTCATTACACTAATGTTACTATGCAGAGTTTGAAACAAATACAGTACTCGCTAGAAATGTCCGCTGCTCACTCGATGTTCGCTTGCCAACATTAATTGTTCAGTGCTCAAACAGCTATCTAATACCAACGATGCCGTGCTGATGAGCTCCGATTCTTGTCCGCCGTCATTACACTAATGTTACTATGCAGAGTTTGAAACAAATACAGTACTCGCTAGAAATGTCCGCTGCTCACTCGATGTTCGCTTGCCAACATTAATTGTTCAGTGCTCAAACAGCTATCTAATAGCAACGATGCCGTGCTTATGAGCTCCGATTCTTGTCCGCCGTCATTACACTAATGTTACTATGCAGAGTTTGAAACAAATACAGTACTCGCTAGAAATGTCCGCTGCTCACTCGATGTTCGCTTGCCAACATTAATTGTTCAGTGCTCAAACAGCTATCTAATACCAACGATGCCGTGCTGATGAGCTCCGATTCTTGTCCGCCGTCATTACACTAATGTTACTATGCAGAGTTTGAAACAAATACAGTACTCGCTAGAAATGTCCGCTGCTCACTCGATGTTCGCTTGCCAACATTAATTGTTCAGTGCTCAAACAGCTATCTAATAGCAACGATGCCGTGCTTATGAGCTCCGATTCTTGTCCGCCGTCATTACACTAATGTTACTATGCAGAGTTTGAAACAAATACAGTACTCGCTAGAAATGTCCGCTGCTCACTCGATGTTCGCTTGCCAACATTAATTGTTCAGTGCTCAAACAGCTATCTAATACCAACGATGCCGTGCTGATGAGCTCCGATTCTTGTCCGCCGTCATTACACTAATGTTACTATGCAGAGTTTGAAACAAATACAGTACTCGCTAGAAATGTCCGCTGCTCACTCGATGTTCGCTTGCCAACATTAATTGTTCAGTGCTCAAACAGCTACCTAATACCAACGATGCCGTGCTGATGA